>JAAFCE010007744.1:25943916-25976893 GCA_013389805.1 Trigoniulus corallinus
ATTTACTTCCCAAAGCAGTTTACAAATTTTGGCAGTAGTTTTTTCAGGACAATGTAAAGTTAAATTTTTTTTCAATAGCAAGGCGTAGTTTTAACTATTGCATTGCATAGCTCTAAAAAATGTAATATTTAGATATAACATGTTCCTATACCTAAAATTAAAAATAAACCCTCAAAACTGCATTAATGAGTGTGCAAAAGTGGCCCAGGGCTACAGAATGATGTCTCAGGTATGCAGCTCAGCAAATTGTCGCTCTTAAATGCACCAACTAGCTAGCATTGAGCTTACGTGGATTGTGACACCTTGGCTTGTGCTCCAAGTTAGCTAGTTGGAGCAGCTAAGAGCAAAAATTTGCTGAGCTGCATATTAAAAAGTTCTAATTTGTTTTAGTGGTTAAAAGGAACAATTTGCTGAGCTCCATTCCTGAGACAACATTCTGGAGCACTGGGCTATTGGTGCACATTCATTAATGCAGTTTTGAGGGTTTATTTTTTATTTTAGGTTTAGGAACATGTTATATCAAAATTTCATATTTTTTAGAGCTATGCGATGCAATAGTTAAAACTACCCCTATCTATTGAAAAAAATGTAACTTTGCATTGTCCTGAAAAAACTACTGCCAAAATTTCTGAACTGTTTTCAGAAGTGAATGTCCCCCTCCATCAACTATAACTTTTTCCTAATCATTTTATCCCATATCTCATAGATATTTTTAAAAAAAGGCGTTGGTTACTTTAAAGGAAACACACTGTATTTCTCTCTCATCTGTTGAAGAATAAAGATGGGTTCCATGGTGGAACTACCAGGTATAAATCCAAATTGATTTCCCCAGACACTAGTTTGGTCTCTGAGGCAACATTCTATGATTCACTCCCACAGCTTCATAGAATGGCTCATCACTTTTATACCCCTATAGTTTCCACAGTCCTGGGCATCACCTTTACCCTTGAACATTGGAACTATCCAACTCTCTCACCATGCAGATTGCATCTTGTCACCATTTGCTAACTTATTGAAAAGCTTCCCTAGCCATGTAATTCCAGCAGCTCCCAAGGTCCACCAAACATATGCATATACATTTGCAGAAAACGGTTGTTCCCAAATGGGAACACTGGGATTGATTGGCTACATCAAATTTTGCTGCTTACTCTTATGGCTAGTTCTCTTTGTTTTTAAAACTCCCTCTAATACTTTTATGACATTTAGGAACAACAAAAATATTTTGTATATAATATTTAATTGAAATACAAAATCATTTAGAAAAGCAAAGTAAAAATTTAAAAAATCATTGATTATCAAGGAAAGGGAACTGCCCTTGCCAATGGCCAATTTATTAGATACACAATGTGTTTTTCAAAGTTTTCAACTTTAGAGGACCACTATTTTAATTAAATTGATTTAGATTACTACAATTCAATAGTTTTATGCTCATTACTTATTTCTCCTTGAGATTCAGCTATGAGTTTACAGTTGTGATTCATGTGATCTATGAGTTGTGCTATTTCTTTTGGTTGCTGCAAATAAACTAGTCTGTGCATGTTTGAACATGCTCATAGTGGTGCATTCACAAGCAATGCTAACATCATTATTTTGATCTTTAAATGGGTGGAGGTTGTGTCTCATTGGTTTTTGGCCAGCAATTAATATTCATTCATTTTGAACAATGGGCACAGTGGCTGATTTAACACCAAGGAAGACAGCAGAGGGTAAATCACTTCTAAAAATGAAATTTATCTAAGAATTCGAATACATCTATCAGAGTGTTCTGTAAGAGGAATAAAGAAAAAAATTTGAATCAGGTGGAGATTTGGGACCAAAAAGAAAATGTGACTGAAAACTGATATTTACTGCAAGAATTTGCATAAAACAATTTTCTACTATGATGCAGATAAAATCTAAACTTGAAGATAGTGGTATTTTTGCATCTGAAATAACCAGGCACCAACTTGCCAAAATGAATTTAAGGGGATGTATACCAGCCAAGTGGCAAAAATTGACAGTAGCCTTGAAAGCCAAATGATTGAAATGGGCTAAACAACATCAGGATTTTAATTAAGACTTCTATAAATCAGTAGCTATTGAAATTGTTCCATTTCTCAACGTTATTTATTAAATATTTAAGTAAAGGTAGTGCATATTTAAAACTGGGTTAAAAATTTTAGGCTTCCTTCAGTGATGAAAGCACTTTTGAAATTTTGGCCAATAAATCTGAATATGTTAGAAGGAGTCCAGAGGAAAAATTCTCTTATAAATGTGCTATTCAAACGGTGAAACATCTTACAAAAGTGGTCTGTATTCAGTGGAAAAGGCACTGGACGTTTGTACGTGGTACAGGGCATCATGAGAAAGCACCAATACAAGCAAGTGATGATTAACTCACTTTTGCCTCAGTTGAAGGATTCTTTTCTACATGATGAATCATTTACATTTATGCAAGATGGGGCTCACTGTCATACTGCCTAGTCTATAAAAGCATTTTTAGATGAGAAAAATATTCCTTTATTGCCTTGTCCTGGTAATTCTCCAGATATGAGTCCAATAGAAAATGTTTAGGAGTTCATTAAGAGAGAAGTTGCAAAAGGAGTTATGCCAAGGTGAAATAAATCATTAATTACAGCCAAAGGTGGCTTAACAAAATACTCCAAAAAAATGATAAATTCATTATTGTTAATATAATTAATTCTATAGCCATCAAACACTGTTTTCCTATCAAATCAGACATCTTCAAATGTTCTCTTTGAAAATTTTTTGATGATTTTGGTTGTCTGCCAGCTCATGTAGGAGTTACATATTTTTTGAGATACATTTGCACAATAATTCTTCTAAATGCCAAATTGTCCATGCATTTGTCATACCTCCTATAAGTTTGCCAAGCATTCTGTACAGCAGAATCCAGACAGAACAAAAAAAATTGGCCCAACCATTTTTGGACCTGAGGGATGCTCTATATGGTGAAATATTTTGGTCCATTCTTTCAACCCCTCCCATATATTGGTTGTATTTGTGTATTTGATTTGGATGCAGAATGGATACTTTTGTATTCTTTACCTGAGACCACCTTTTAGCTTCAGTAATGGGTCTCAGTTGGTCACAGGTTGTTATTACATGTACTGCCCTGTTGTCATTCCATATCAGTATTAGAAAGCCATTATTAATATCACTACTATAGTCATAACTCCCTCTTCTTCATTTTCAATAATTTTCTTGTCTTTTACAGGGCATTTTCCAATCCTATTTGCCATTATCATTCCAGTAAATCCAATTCCCTTTGTTTTTAATCTTACTGCTAAATTTATAATAGAAAAAAATCTGTCTGCATATATTTTATAAGGTGCTGGGGGAAGTTTTTCCACAAGTTTCATTACTACATGCTCTCCCAGTGTGACATGTTTGGGCCTACTTATATCTTTTCCACTGTATGGAATAAACTGAAACAAATATCCAAGTCATTCACAAAGACACCACATCTTGTATCCAAAGTGTATTGGTTTACCCTTCAAAAACTGCTTTGAGCCATGCTTCCCATAATAATAAATCATACTTTCATCAACAGTCAATGTTTCAACTATCACTGCATTCCTTAGGTACCTTTCATTCAAAAGCAGAATCAAAGGGAATAATTTTGCAAACTTGTCCCTTTTGCCTAAACATGAATTATCCACACAGTGGAAATATTTTTTTTTATTTGATCAAACCTGTTCATATGCAATGCAGAGCTTACTAATTTATTATATGTCTCTGTCCCACATTCCCAATACATCCTCCATTGTGGTACATGCATGTAACCTGATAACATAGGGATTGCAATGAGACATCTCATTTCTTTCACTGTGACAGTAAATGAATGATCCCCTTCCTGAGAAGTATAAATCTTTGCCATGTTGATGAGATGGTCTATAACAGCCTCATCAAAGAATAACTGGAAGCATTTAACAGGATCTTTTGTAATAGCTGGCCTCTCAAATTCAGTAAATTTTTCAAATGGTGGATGTATGTCACCTTTTTTCCATTCAAAATTTTTTGGCAAACTGGGGAAATGTGAGTGAAAATTGCTTGAGGTTGATGTCACTGGCTGCTGGACAGCTATCTCAAAATTTTCATCTTCTCCAATGTACTTCTCACCATCTGCAGCATTTATGCATACTTCAGCAATTGAAGATAACTGTTTACCAGATAGGTGTTTTGGTGAACCACACTCCTCATCACCACTGCCCTCCTCTGTATCTACTCCATCTTCTGGGGGTAGAAGAAATATATCCGTGCTAAGGAAGTCAGTATTTCCCTCTAAAGTTGCCAAAATTTCCTCAGTTGTATATCCCCTGAGCATAAATTGAATAAAATGAATGTTAAAAAAATTAAAACAATACCATTCAACTAGTGGTCAAAACTGTTTTCAAAATGTAAAAAGAAAGCAAGAATGAAAGAAAATTGTGAATGTTCTCTTGATATCTTAATGAACCCATTCATTCCCAGTGTTCTTATTTGGAAACACTGCAACAAACAGGAGAATAAAATTATCAGTTTTTGAATATTTAATTTAATTTTTAGTTCTATCTACTCCATTTACATTTATAAAGTTGTAAATTGCCAAAAATGCTTAATTTGAATAAAAAAAACAGTTTTATACTGACCCCTTTGAAGTCATTACAGACAGCAGATTTACAATTTTTTTAATTGGTTAACTGATATTATACTGTTACTTGGGAAACAGGAAATAGCTGACTGTCAGATTCTCCAATGTATGTTTAAGAACTCCGACAGGAAAAACCATGGGAAAATAAAAAGGGGGTGAGCAGCAACAAAAGAACATTGCAAATAGATATGTTCCCATTTGGGAACACTGGGACAAAATGAGTTAAAGTGCAAAATAAGTTTTCATCATGTCAAACAAGGTTTTAATCCATCTTGGACTTTAGGCTAAAATATTGTGAAATTAAATAGTTTGTTTAATGAATTTGTTAATGGACATTTATTTGGGATTGTTCAATTTAGAAAGTAATCAATGCAGTGATGGTAACAGTTTTAAATCTTAGCACAATGAAAATTATGATGAAATTAGATTGCAAATTGTTAATTTGTGGAAGGAGGGAAAATCATAATGAAACATCAGTGGAATGGTGAAAAGACCTCATGCAACAGTCCAATCAATAATTAGAAAGTACAAAAATAGCAATGAAATTGGTGACAAGCCTCATTCTGGTCAACCAAAAAAAATTGAAGCAACACATCACTCAGATCTTCTTAGGACAGTGAGAGAACTTCCTAAAACTACTGCCCCAAAACTTGCTGGAATGTTAAAACGTGACTATAATGTGTCAGTGGATCCTCAAACAGTGATGGTAACTTTAAAAAAAACTGGTTACAAAACCATTCATTACCAAAGTTAATAAAGGTAAGCATTTGGAGTTTGCTATACAACATCAAAATAAGCCCCAGCTTCTGGGATTCAGTCCTTTTCAGTGATGAATCAAAATTTAATGTGTTTTCATCTGGTGGTATGCGTAAAGTTTGGAGAAAAGGAAATCAAGAGCTTCAACCAAATAACTTAACCACAACTGATAAACATGGTGGTGGCAGTGTGCTTGTGTGGGGGTGCATGAGTGCCTCGGGTGTGGGTAACTTGGTTTTTATTGATCAAATAATGGACCAGCATCTCTATTTACACTTTTTGCAGAACAATTTAAAGGAAAGTGCTCAAAAATTTGGTCCTAGTTAGTCATTTATCTTTCAGCAAGATAATGACCCAAAACACACAGCCAAACTTGTCAAGGAATGGCTCATTTTTAATATAGCAAAACAACTTCATACACCTCCACAATCTCCTGACTTAAACCCCATCGAACCTTTATGGGATGAGTTGGGTAGAAAAATGGCTGATCACAGTGTAACCAGAAAAATGGGATCACGTCAATTTGGCACATGACAATTTGGCATAGTCCATTTGGCGTACATACACATTTGGCGTATGACAATTTGGCATATGGAAAATTTGGCGTATGACAATTTGGCATACATACAAATTTCGCATATGTCAATTTGGCGTACATACCGATCTCTTGGGTTCACACATTTGTTCAAAATTGTAACTGTCATAACCAGTGGCAGATCCAGGATTTTCGTTGGGGGGGGGGTTAGCTAATACAGGGGGGTTGAGCTAAACCTCACATACTATGCAAATATAAGTTTATATGTGCATGGGAGGGGTTGCAACCCCAAAAACCCCATCCTAGATCCATGCATGGGCATTACAGTCATTGCAATGGTCCCGTATAACACAGTTGGGTTTGTTTGTGTTTTAGGGCCCATCAACTTCAAAGGTCATTAGGGCCCTATAACACAGTTATGGTAGGCATTCATTGTTCTATTACCTTGCAAAGACTGTTGAAATATGTTGTAATGACCGTTGCAATTTTGAACAAATTTGGGCACCCAAGAGATCGGTATGTACGCCAAAATTGTATTTCTGCCAAATTGTCATACACCAAATTATATATGCACCAAATTGTCATACGAAAAAATTTGTATGTACGCCAAATTGTCGTACGCGAAATTGACTACGCCAAATTGTCATGTGCCAAATTGACGTAGACCCCAGAAAAATGCAGCTGAAATCCATCATTCAAGAAGAGTGGATGAATTTCAGCCAAGAAACTACAAAATAGTTTGTAGTATGCCAAAGAAAATTAATGAAGTGCTAAAGGCTAGTGGTGGGCATACAAGGTACTAAAAAATGTTTTTTTATACCGTGCTTCATAAGAATTTAATGAATGACCAAGGTGGATGCAAACTTTTTTGACCTGATGAAAACTTATTTTGCACTTTAAACCACTGTTATTTCTAAGTAAATTATAAGTTTCACAAGCAAAATTCAAACGTGCAATCAAATTTTATTAATGTTTATTTATATGAAAAATACAGCTTTTCATAGTTTTTTCCTTGGGTGGATTAAAACTTTTTTTACTGAGTGGAGGTGTTTACTCTGCCCATGATAAACTATCGCTAATACTGTATACTGATTTCTGTTTCTATCTACTCATCATCACGCTACCCATATCCCGTCTGTGGCAGGGTGGGGGTCTGCGGATTCAACCCCTGCACTGCTGAATGTCTCCCACGAGATTCCCGTCCACCCCACACACTACCATATGCCTTCGTACAACTTACTTCCACGTCTCCATTGCACCTCCCTGCCCCGGGTGCCCCCAACAACCTGCATACCCGCTATGGGCCTAACCAGCTCAACCTCCCCTTTTCTCGTCACATGCTCATACCACCTCAGTTGAATCTCTGTGTCATCTTTCCCACAATGTCACCCACCTCAATGTTCGCCACTCCTCTTATTATATGAAGACACAGAAGACCCTTTATTAAATGGATTGTTTGAAATAAAATTTATGAGTAAAAGGCCATCCAATGGATCGTCTAGTTTCTACCCGGCCCTGCGACAGGCGGGGAAAACTGTAGTCGTTAAGGAGAATTTGATCAGGCCGCTGCAAGTCAATTCCAATGTATACAAATAACTAGCGCACTTTCTATTGGCTCATTTCTCGTAGTTATGGTGCTAACTGCTGAGTAGCGTAAGCCGTTCACGCTACCACCTGCGTAGGGTATCGATCATTTCTTCTTCAAGGATATTCCCTCACACATTTCTCGTTTTGGTTGTTTGCATCAATGATTAGTGTAATATGAAGTTGGTATAACTTTTAATTTTGTGTTTTGCGGTAACTCAATTATTAAATTTATAACGGCACGTGGAATATAAAGCTGGAAAGGAGCGGGGTGGTTGTCAGTTGTGACGTCGTCACTTCCTGTCAAAGGGCGGTGACCTTTATATACAGTAGATCCTCCCTTTCAAGGTCCTTCCAAGGAGTCTATATGTATTAGACTCCTTGGTCCTTCCTTCCCAAAATTACGAACGTAACGGATATGACGACATCAGCATATTACGTACATGGATTATTGGATAATAAAAAAAAGATACATTACATTTAAATTACGGGCACGCTCCGGGATTTAACCCGTCACCAATAAGTCCGAAGTAGGATTTCGCTGTCGCCCAAGTCCCTGAACCACCTCATAGTGCGATCTTATTGGCTATCTGCTAATAACATTGCTTTCTTTTGTTTAGATGCTCTACTGCGTTATAATAGGAAATTACAAGGATTGCAATACAGAAATGGTTCTAAATGTATAATTCCAATAACAACCGACATTTCACCAATAGAATAACTATCAATTTGTGGAATATTATATGTTGGCGGAAGGCTCCAGCAACAGACCGCATCACTCATTCTTATTTTTTGCATCACTGTCGGTGTCATAGAGGCTAAATGCGCAGTAGTTATCTACGCAATGAACTCGTACGCATGCGGCCTAGATTAAATGGCATTTACCAGGCGTTAGGGAAGATGAGATGAAAACGAAAGCACGGAAAGAAATTAAACACGTGACAACGTATGCTTTCATCGAGGACAGGGCCATTAAAATGTCGACATGTACATCATCATCATCCCCTTATCCCTTCTTTGGCAGGGTCGGGTCTGCGGGTTATAGCCCTCCACTCCAGTCTATCTCCCAACAGGTCCCCGTCCATCCTACACAATACCATATTCTTATGGACAACCTGCTTTCACGTCTGCTTCGGTCTTCCCCTGCCCCGGGTACTTCCAATCACCTGCATTCCTGGAAGGGACCTAACGAGCTCCTCCTCCCCCTTTTTCATTACGTGTCCATACCACCTCATCCTACAGTATTCTCCCTCATTTTTTTGGCCCTGTCTTTGGCAAGTTTGTGATCTAGTTTCACTGTCCCTTCAGTCGCTTCTAAGGACATTTAGGGTTGCTACAGGTCTTATTCATTCTGTCAAAGAACTTATGCGACTTAATTGAGTTCCTACGGTTGTCTGGAATGATAACATGAAGAGGGTACTTCAGAATTCAGAGTACTTCATCTCTTCCACGAGGTTTAGCTATCCATTTGGGAACCTCTAATCCAGCAGTAGCTAACTGTACCTGCAACATCACCATCATACCCTTACCCCATCTGTGGCAGGGTCGGGTCACAATGTTCTATCACTTCACTCCCACATCTGCTTCGGTCTCCCCCTGCCCCGGGTACTTCCGACCACGAGCTCCGTCTCCCTTCTCATTACGTGCCTCCATCACCTCAACCTATTCTCTCTCATTTTTTCGGCGATGTCCACCACCCCCAGGGTACCTCTAATATATTCAATCCTAATTCTATCAGTTCTCAACACCTCCCACTCATGTACCTCAGCGTTCGCATGTCGGCTACTTGCCATCTATTGACGTGGCTCTTCCTCACTGCCCAACACCCTGATCCATATAGCATAGCTGGTTTGACCACTGCCCTGTAAAACTTCCCTTTCAACATGATTGGGACCCCAAGTCTAGAAATGTTCTAGACATGCACCCAAAATTATCTGTTGGCCTCGAAATTCTGGTGACGGCGTAAGGGTCTAAAGGGATCGTCGGTTCCTCATAGCGGGTCACATTTTGAATCTTAGGGTGTCTCACAATAAATCTGCTCGGCTACTGCGTCAGTGGTTCGACGGTCTGGTTCAAGGGTGTTTGCCTTCGTGTGATGGGAAGTAAAGTTGTGACCTCATGTGGTGTACGATTTCACTTGCACGTAAAACACCTCTCTATACTATGCGAAAAGCAACTCCTTGGCCTGTTCCCGTCTGTGGTAGGGTTGGGTACCCATCTTGTCCTTCTGAAAGAAGACGTGGGTGAAATATTTGGCGGCATTTTCCCGCAACCGGCTGCCGATCAAAGCTGCAACCGCTATCGTTATTTATCATTGGTCTACTGTTTGTTGGGAACTCCATCGACTCTTTGTTTGTTGGTGTTTCAGGGCCCTTCAACTACAAGGTCATTAGAGCGCCGTCCACAGCATAGTTGTGATGCAGAGACTGCACAGACACTACACTAATGCGACGATTGTTGGGTATTAGCAGTACCCAGTGTTCCCAAGCGGCCACCCATGTTAGTACTAGCTGGGGTTGCGGTGCTTAATTTCAGTGATAAGACGAGAACTGGTGTGTCCAACGCAATTCGCCGCTCCCCACTACATCGACATCAAGGGACTAGCTTCTACACTTTGGCATTTTGCCTGCTGTACCCGTTGCATAGCAGAGAAGATTCTTTTACGTGCAAATGTCATCGTACACCACACCGGAACCGAACTCCGGACCTCGAGTCAGTGATAAACATTTCTCCACCACTGTATGACTGGAGTAAAAAGTGGGAGTTGCCATTGAACCTGCACAATTGTAGCTTTTTTAGAATAAGCAGGTTGATTTTTCTTATAGCATAGATGGTGTGAGTGTTAAAAAGGTTGGCACCCACAAACACCTTGGGATTATCCATAATCACTCGGGGCACCTGGAAGGAGCACACTGAAAAATTGATTGGAAAGGCTGGGCATGCCCTCTGGTTGGTTAGAAGGGTGGTGGGGGACAGCACAAAGGAAGTAAAAGAAATACCCTAAAAAGAAAGGGGGATAGCCAGCCTGGGGATAGCAATGCAAAAATGCCTCATTAGTTGCAAGGATGAATCATGCATCAGTTGAAATATACGAACCATTGAGGCAGGGGCGGATCCACAGGGGGAGCAATGCAGCAATTGCTCCCCCTCTGGATCCGCCCCTGTTTATACGTGGCTTTGCTTTTAAGGGAATTCGTTCTCGTTGCCATACCATTTCTAACATCCGGCAGTAACTCTCTTTTCCTCCCTATTTGCTACCCTTTCTAACATGGAACGTGTAGATCGGTAAAAGTTCCAGGTGTAGGAGCTCGTCCTCCGGCATACACGAAGGAAACATGTCCAAATTATGAAAATCAGGTCGCTCACAATATATCCAACAATTGCCCTTGTGTCCAAATGGCACAAAATGAGTATCCGACTTTTTTGGTGGGTTGGTTCCTTGGAGTTTTAGGGTCCTTTAACTACAAGGTCATTAGAGCCCCGTCCACTGTGTAGTTGTAATGAATAAACTGCACAAACACTACACTAATGCGACGATCTTTGGTTATTACCAGTGCCCAGTTTCCCTAAGTGGTCACCCATGTCAGTACTAGCTGGGGTTGCGTTGCTTAAAATTCAGTGACTAGGCGAGAACTGGTGTGTCCATTGCAATACAGCCGCTCCCGGGTATTGGACACTGCCAAAGGAATGGAAATGGTTAGTAGATGTTTTTGTTTACCATTTTGTAGAATGTATTTATTTCTAGATGCAGGTGACATTCTGAAACCACACGGGGGCTCGAATTTCAATAAACGTCGCGTCTATTAGTTATTTCGTGGCGTTTTTTGGTGCGGCGCTTATTAGAGGGCGACGTTTATTAGAAGGTGGCGATTATATATTTTGGGAGCTTTTTATCGACGATATTGGCAGTCATCATCATCAAACCCTTATCCCGCTTGTGGCAGTGGTCCACTGAACGTGCTCTGGCTGGGGTCACCCCTGCAGTGGCGTCGCTAGGGTTGGCGTCACCCGGTGTGGTGACACTATGGTGTCACCCCTCTCGAAAAAAGCCGCTTCTTCCGCTTTGGTGTCACCCCATTTCTCATGGTGCGGGTGGTGTCACCCGGTGCGGTCCGCACTCGTCGCACCCCCCCCCCCCAGTGACGCCACTGCATCCCAGCCAGGCGTCTGGAAACTCGCAGGAATATTGGCTAAGGCTGTGTGATGCGACCCATAGACCCGATGGTTGAAGTGAAGACAGGCAAGCGGAGTCCTGTGTAGGAGGATCCCCATCAAGTAGAAAGGGAAGTTCTACAGGGAAGTGGTTAGGATAACTATACTATATGTTAATCCGAGGGTAGGGCAGTGAAGAAGAGCCACGTCAATAGAATGCAAGTAGCCAAGATGCGAATGCTGCAGTACATGAGTGACGTGTCAAGAGCTGATGGAAGGGGGGGCTGGGAGTGGTGGCCATCGCCAAAAAATGAGGGTGAATTTCAGGAATGCAGGTGGTCGGAAGCACCCGGGGCAGGGGAGACCAAGGGAAGCAGGGGAGCAGGTTGTCTGTATGGGTATGGCAGCGTGTGGTGTAAACGGGCACCTGGTGGTGGGAGATAGACGTGAATGAAGGGCTAGAGCCCGCAGACCCGAACCTGCCACAGACGGGATAAGGGTATGATGATGATGTCTGTGCGGGTATGCCGGCCTACCCCACTGCGCTCTTCCAACAATATTTTACCATTAGCAAAAAAAACGCTACGGCGATTATTGGAGGGCGGCGTTTATTATTATTTTTTGACCTGATGGTGCGGCGCTTAATAAAGGGAGGCTGTTATTGGAATAAATATGGTACTTGCTATCCGACGAAAGTCGCAATATGAGCTTTCCCCGATCGCAATATGAGATTTCCCCGATGCTCTCTAAATTACTAAGCCCCCGAGACAGATTTTATGGCACATTAATTTTACTTATTAACCCTGCTATATGCGAAATAACCTAATATTGATCCTGGGACACGTGCGAGGACACTACTGTGCGACCTTGTTCGCAAGCGTCATTATCTGTCTGAAAAATGTACTGTGCCTATATTGGAACAGGTCAGCGGTCATACCACGTTGATAACGCCAGTTGTTGTCGTCGTCCGATCACTTCAGTTAAGCAACGACGGGCCCGGGTAGTACTGAAATGGGTGACCGCTAGCGAATTCCGGGTACTGTTGACATCTTCCCCGTCTCGGTGACATAGAAGATACAGTGCTGGAATTACTGCGTCAGTGGTTCCATGTTCGATACTGGTTCGAGGTTAGCTTCTTTCAGACGATAAAGGTTCCCCGAGTGCTGCCTCAGTCCTGAAGTAAAGCAGAGGTCCCGAGTGGTGTACGATGGCCAGTGCCGGATTTGGATATCGAAAGGCCCTAGACTATTTTAATTTCGAGGCTTTTATCAAGCCCTTTTGAGGCCCCTTTTCTTAAGTTTGGAAGCTTGCTAAATGTTGAGGCCTTAGGCTTCAGCCTACTTAGCCTAGTGGTAAATCCGGCACTCACGATGGCATTTCCCCTATCAGGGCCCGCTCTAGCATTTATGCCGCCCCAGGCAAAAAGACAAATTTCAGCCTCTTAAGAATGTATAAAGGCACTTATTTTAAAAGGTACTATTAAAAAAGGTACATATTTTTCATTCTCAATACAAATCAAATTATTTAATTTAAATGTTATATTGGGCAGCACATTCAAGCAGTGCTGTGTTCGCGTGTTAATGTTATTCTGTTCAGAGAAGTATGTACTGTTCAGTATGTTCAAACAAGTTCAAGCAGCGCCATTTCGAATTCTGCATTAATATTTTAATAATAGTGTAAATATTTTTCAAGACCACACCTAGAAGGATCATTGCCCTGGTCAAACACCAGAAGTATGAAGCCCTCTATCATCAGTTAAAGACCAAGGAAGGGGGCAAAGATGTTTTTCAATAGCCCAAGACTAGAGATAGAGGGGGGGGGGCCAAAGATATACCCCAAGCCATAACAGTGAAGGATAGCAAAGGTAAGGCCCTGTTTCCCCGTCTCAGGTAAAGAAGAGGTTGTAAGAGTATTTCCACAACCTCTTCAATGCTGCAAGGGAAGAGGAGGACAATGACACCCATCCTACATTTTCAGGGGCGGTAGACAGCAAAACAGAGGAGGAAGTAGTCAAGGCCCTTAGGACGATGAGAGGTCGAAAATCTGTAGACACAGACAGAATCCCCATTGAAGGGTGGCATAGTCTAGGGATGACAGGAATCTGATAGGTAGGGAAACTTTTCAATAGGACAGCTAGGGGAGATAGGAGAGTTGGATAGTACCACTCTTCAAGGACAAAGGGGATGTCCAAAATTGTGATAACTATAGAGGTATTAAGCTAATGAGTCATTCCATGAAGCTCTGAGAGAGAGAGAGAGAGAGAGGAATAGAATGTTGCCTCCAGGATTGAACTAGTGTCCGTGGAAAGCAGTTTGGGTTTATGCCAGGTAGGTCCACAAAGGAACCAATTTTCACTGAGGCAGACGATAGAAAAGCATAGGGCAGCAAAGAAAGATCGCCATGCCATCCTTATCGACGTGTAGAAGGCTTTTGACAGTGCTGCACGACAGGTTGTTTGAGAGGTATTACGAAAAAGGCGGATAGAAGGTGACCAGAATGGAACGCATAACCGGAATGAAAAGCATTCTGGTTATGGATGAGCTGCTGATGGGAGTAGGAGAATGGGCTCCTCAGCGCATGGCATTTGCAGACAAATATCGCAAAACTTAGTGGCTGCAGAGAACAAGTAGAAAAGGGCCTAACCGATATTAGAGGAGCGATAGAAAAGGCTAGGCGATTGAAAGGGTTAAAAATAAACATGAAGAAGAAAGAGTATTTAGCTTTCAGTTGGGAAGGACAGGAAAATAACGGTTTCATACTTCCTACGGGCGTACTGGTGAAAAAGGTGCAAAAGGAAAAGTACTTACTATCAACATTACAAAGCAGTGGGGAGATACTCTGATGTGACCCATAGAATCAATCAGGGTGGTTGAAGTGGAGTAAGGGAAGCGGAGCCTGTGTGATAGGAGGGTCCCTAACAAATTGAATGTGAAGTTTTACAGGGCAGTGGTTAATCCCGTGATGCTATAGTCACTTCAACAGAATGCACATAGCCAAGAATGCAAGTAGCCGAAATGCGAATGCTGAATTGCATGAGTGAGGTCTTGAGAGCTAATAGAATTTGGAATGAGTATATGAGAGGAGCTTCGGGGTGATGGGCTTCGCCAAAAAATGAGGGAGATTAGGTTGAGGTGTATGGACACGTAAAGAGAAGAGAGGAGGAGGAGCTCGTTAGGTCCATTTCAAGAATGCAGTTGGTCAGAATCACCCGGAGCAAGGGGAGCCGAACCAGACTTGGAAGCAGATTGTACACAAGGATGAGGCAGTATATGGGGTGGACGGAGACCTGGTGGAAGATATACGGGAGTGGAGGGCGAGAACCTGCAGACCCGTCCCTACCACAAGTGGGATAATAGACGTTTTTAGCTTTTAGACCTAAGCAATATACCGTAATTACGCTACGCACTGTAAATTTTTAGCAAAGGAAAAAATCGATATATGAAGTTTTCTATCAATTTGGTAATTAACACATTAATATTTTTCTCAGACAGCCAAAATGCCTCCCCATACAAAACCCGGGGCCTGCCCTTGAGTGGGCCCTGCTACTATGAAACGGGCTTATGAGGCAAAATTCCCAGGTGGAGTAGCTCGCTTCCTGGCGTCGGTGGAGTGCCCCAACGAATGGCAGACCGACGATAAATAAGCATCGGGATTGCAGCTTCGGTCGGCAACCGGCTGCTGAAAAATACTGTCCGATACATCACCCCTGTGTCCATGCAGAGGAACAAAATGGTACCCGATCCTGCCAGTGTGTTTTGCTTTTACCTATATTGGAACAGGTCTTTATTTTAGAAGACAGCTATGTTTTATTTGTCAATGTTGAAATACATTTTCGCCGGGTGACACAGGCCCATCCAGTACATTGGTGCACTGAACACGGACGAGATAATAGAGGTATAATTTACATTCGGAGAAGTCCGCCTTGTGCCCATAAACGGTGGGAAAAATACTTATACTCCTTTCCCCGTTTGTTGAAATGGTTTTGAACGAAATAACGTTGTCTTCTGTAGTTTACATTATGCAAGGGCGACACAATTCGAACCAGGGTGGTGCAAACCTACACCTACTGAATGACCCAGGTGCTTCGCATTGGAAAATGTCAGTCATCCGAAACGCACTCCATCTCACTTCCAATTCTTAATTCTGTTTTCTCTCGATAGGGGCAGGACGATCGCCACTCAATATATTTTATAGGACATTCCGACCGCTTTGTTTTTTGTTATTCCTCATAATATGAAGTCACTTAAAGGAATTTTCACTATTGAATAGGCTATCACCATCTTTTCGGCATTCAGTTCCATCATTTTAAATATTTCTAATTTCAATGTGTCTAACATTACAGAAACAGAAAGTACAGTATTTACATTGAAAACCTGTGATCGTCCTGCACCTATCGAGAAAAATGAAAATTAAGGAGATGCGACTTCACATCAATAAGTATTCGTTCACTAATCTTCGGATTGCATTCCCACAGTGCATTCCTGATAATGTTGTTGAGATGTAATGGATAGGGAAGTGATATCACTCCCAGACGCAGAACTTCAGGTGCTTTTATTTCATATTTGACGAAGGCGCCATTCCCCCCCCCCCCCCACTGTTTTTTTTAACGTAAATCACTGATCTTAGAGGTGGATCTAAAGCGTTAATCTCCAAGGAGGACGGCATTCTCTCCCAATTCCCGCTTAATAATAAGACCAAGACAAATTGTGTGTAAGACACCGTGTGACAGGGCCGTTGCGGAACACCAATTTCTCATCTCGGAAGGCTGTTTACCAATGCTAGATTGGAAAGTGTTTGCACTGAGAAACTTTTCAAGGGTTCTTTCACGTGAATCGGGTCTTTGTAAGAAAGGGATAAGACGGCCCATGTAAGTTGTGTGTCGCCCCGATCCCTTTCCAAATCGAACAGCAAATTCGGCTAGAAGAGAACCTACGTACCTTACGATCAATAGTGAAGGGTTAAATATACCACGAACGACAGTGAATTCAGCACAGCTCACATACCTTGATGTTATTGTATCAATGGCGAACGGGAATGAGGCCACGGCACTAGTCAATTGCCGGGCCTGCTCATTATTATCTCCCATCGTACTTAGCTTAAAAGGGTCGTTCTAGAAAAGTGGGAAGAGGTATGAAAGGGAGACTATCATGAGTATTGGTCCTGTCCGTAGAACTCGGCATGCAGCTATTAATCTTCCTGTAAGCATGGGGGCACTCAAGTGCCATTCAACGGATGCGGACCTTATAGAACCACAGAATCCTGCGATAGTAGAGCATCCGGGCCTGACGGATCCCAGATATGATTCAGCATGTGACGCGGTGTTCTGAGATTTCCCGGAAGGGCAAAACGACTGGGCCACCGGCCAGGCAACCAATCAACCATCGGAAAGGGCCCTCTTCACCATTGCCACCCACCGGAATGCCCATTGCGACTGCCTCGAGGGTCAGGCGGAGTGATACCAACACTGCAGAATTGGTACTACTTTCCAGCGCTTCCAATAGAAACAGAGGGTTTTGTCACGTGACGTCTTCTCTCTTGTGTTTCACTGACACAACGTTTGTTTCCCGTAGCGTAGTCGGCAAGTTTTTTCAGCAAGTGGAACGCCATTTTGGTGAAGATCTTTTTATCCCAAATTGTTTTGTGGGTTTGCGGAAATCGTTCTTACCGGGTATGTTCATTTTCTTTGAAAAACTTTTCCAAACATGTCACTGCTGTCCAACTTGAGAGAAACCTCCAACTTGGTTGCTGCAATGGTCGCGCTTCGCTCTGCTTCTAAATGCTGTGTTGTGATAGGTGGGTTATCGAAGTTGAATGCTTGTTGTGCGAGTTAACGGCGCGCGTTGGAGGCTTTTTACGAATGATGTCGCGAGAGGCAAATTTGTTGATCACTTAACCATTTCAGGAATGGTTGGTTGAAAGATATGTGATTTTTTTTAATTTCACACAAACATGGGGGCAGAAATATTAATCACAAAAATATGATTTCAATTTAGAACGGAAAACAATTTCTGGATAGAAATGAAGAGGGGATGATTAAAGAATAGAAGAATAAGGAACTTATGTGAAACCAAAAGAAATTACAGTAGAACACTACTTATCCGAAGGCAGTGGGACCAGAAATAGTTCTGATGATCGAAAAACTGATCATTAAGGCTGATTTTTAACAAATAACATAGGCGACATCTGATAGGAGAAAGGAAAAGATTATTTCTGCAACTAATTTCAAATTTCTTTCAGTTAGTATTCATATGACTTTCATCTCTGAATATTATCTGTGTGTAACCCTATGTGTGAAATATTACTTACGATTCGAATAATAGAGGTAGAAGATAATTGAAGTTCTGGTGTATGTAGCAGTATTCTCTCATAATTTTCAATCTGGACAGTTCCTGAAGTTGATTTACCCGTTTTTAACTCAAGATATGATGCCTTTTTCGTGAAGGAATTTCACCAACATTGTTAATGAACTTCAAATAATTTCTGTATTGTGTTGGTTCGACCTGTGACACATGGAAAAGGCTCCTGCCTCACTGTGTGTGTGTTCGGGTTAACTGTTTATTTTGACATGTCGGGCTAGATTCATTCATTGTTGAACAATTTACGATAATCGTAATCCGGCTATTAATCCCCCCCGCAATATCAAGGTATCTATATCTGCTCCTGCTCATTATTTAGGCCCAGTTAATACCAAGTCATTTCTATGTGTATTATGTAGAGTTTGCAGTGGTTTTCTAAATTCAACTATTCAAGTTTAGAAATTCCATTTTCGACTTCAGCCAGCATTACATTTTCCACAGCGGCCAAATTGCGAGATCACTGAAGTTATGCAATGCAAACCCACGTTAGTACCAACAATGGTGGTTGGTAGGGAATGTTGGGTGCTGCAAAATTCCCCTCCTATATCCCCCATGCCTACCTCCTCACCCGCGAGCAGCCTCCTAAGGGTTCGGCCTGTTATGGCAGCTTGGCTTACTCCCCAACGCGATAGTGTAACATCGCGATTAAATAGGTGGACTGATGGGAAATTCTGCAAAAATTGGCTACTTGATATCATTGTCTTTGGTCGAAGTAAAGAAATAGCACGAATGCTGACCGGCGTCACGAAAGAACCAGTTATCCACTTGGATATTCAAAACGTGCTCATCTGTAAGAATACTGTAGTCCGCCCGAATCATTGAAGTTTTATCAACGAGGTCACAGTGCAGAGGGTTAGGAAGGAAGATACTGGACATAGCAGCACCTTAGGGGTATCACACATCATCACGAAAATGACCATTTGTAAGATGAGGTAGTAGCATCAAGGACTTGGGCTTCTCTTGCTGAAGTCTTAAGTGCTTTGGATTGCTCATAGGAAGACCATAAGCCGAATTGCATTTTGTCAAAAAATTCCAGCCTTAGTTCTTCGAGATCGTCATCGTCTTTTGGTCACGATCATTATTGGTAAATCAGACTGCCTGACCAATTTTTAACCAGGTTGAAAGCTGTTGATATTCAAAATCTGGTTAGACTGTATATTGCTAAAGTAGCATCATTTGCGTATGAGAAAGATGCACTTTTTGGCACTGTTGACTTACATTAAGACAATTCTATATTACGGTATATATTTTAATTATTTTCATTATAAAACAGCGAGTTAGGATAAAAAGTTGTTTTCTTGTTCGACATGGGTCGAAAGGGTTGGGGTAAGAGAAAACTAAGACGATTGGGCCACTAATGTATAAGTTTACCTAATCAGTGAGACACATCGTAGGTAGGAATTTCAGCGAAGACATTGGATGCGTTTACTACGATATTATGAATGGGGTGAACAGATGAGTGAAATTTGTTGTTGTCCGTACTTGTGCGGTATATTTTCAAGTTAAACGATGAACTGTCGAATTCTAGAGGGTATGCAGCCAAATATGCTTGTTGGATCGCTTTCTGTTTCATGTTCGATCTACAGAGGTTGTTGCTTAGTGTTAACATTTTTGTAAAGATCGGTAAAGTGGTGGGAGGAAGGGAAATGATTGCTTTTACAAGGAGCACTATTTGGAATTTATGTTAGAAATACCAGAGGTACTTTGAAGATAACTACAAGGCTACTAGTAGTCATCCTTATCCACGTAACGTAATGATTTGAAAAATGGCCGACCCGTTGTCGGAGTTGCCCTTGAAATGTGGTACCCGGTTCAGTACTAGCGCGTTTGTCGATTACGAGGATGGCGTCATTGGGGATTTAGCAATTTTTTAAAATATTTGTGTTCTAGGTGGCCAGTGACAGCTAGCCTATATATACATTTCACTCTTCTCCCTCCTACATCGGATGTTTTTAGGTTTGTACACTGCGCATTTCAGGTTTGATGACGATGTCCTTTTGCGTACAAATGATACTTTTCTTTTTTCTCCTTCAGTAACGCATTTCAGAGAAAATTCCTGAGGTAGAGTTCTTATAGCTAATAAATCCATGAATTATATTTGTGTACTTAATGAAATATTTGCGGGGCGTTCTCCATATCATTAGCCAGTCAGCCAGCGATAAGGGATTGTCGACTAGTTACGTCTGGAACTCTATTAATGGACGCGATGATGAACAGCGCATTCCCATTGTACTTTTGCCTTTTTTTTGGAACCAAATGATGAACTATGACTTTGTTCCAATCACATTCATTTCCTGACTAGCTAAGTGTCCCTTTGGGATACCCAGACCGTACTGAGGGTGTGTGCTTGTCAGTGAACATAAACTCTTCCTTATTATCGTGACGTCGGTATCTTATTAATTGCTGTCTTATTGTCCTCTGAGTGAGTTTTTGAAAGTTATATAGTGCCTTCAAAAGGTAAGGTCACGGGGTATACAGTGCCTTCGTAAGAAAAACCACGGGCTTGACTTTGAGTTCTAAGTAAATGTTGTGGTTTAAAATCATTTCTGCCAGATAATTTTTTGTTGCTTTTCCTGGTCAAGTGTAACTGATGCTGCCATCTAATGGTCGTGTTGGGCGATTAATAAAGGTAAACGGCGGAGGAATATCGTTGCCCATAGTCATACAGGGTGTAAAAAAATTGGTCTGACCCGAAGAACTCAAGAGTTGGTTGCAAACTGGTAGTAAATTCACTTAGGATTTGTTTGAAATTTGCCCTCCATTTGTAATTTATTTGCTTCCCCCCCAATTATTAATTTATAATTGAAAAATAATATTTTTCCAAATTTGCGATGGAGGTGGGTCGGTCGGAGCCAGTTCTCAAATTGAGATGTCCCTCCTAATCTAAAGGGCGGCAAAACTTTCACTGGTAGGGATTAACTCATGGAATCTATTCTGAGGGCATCTTTAATGGTGATAACAGGAAATGTTCTACAAGCGACCCTTGATATCGGTAACCATGCATTTTCTTTGGACAGGTTAGGTCCTTTTTTCATATCAGATCATTGGACTAACGGGAGGGAGTGTATTGGCGTGCTGTGGCGCAGGGCACAATCAAATTATAATTTCCTGCACGTGTGCGCCACATCGACCCGCCTCGGTGGCAGAGGTGGTAGCACGCTCGATTACTGTGTCCGTGGTTCTAGGTTCGATACTGGATCGAGGTGGGCTGGCATCTTTCAGGCGAGAGAGGCCCGAGTGCGCCTGCCATCGGGTGAGAAGTAAATCCGTGGCGCTGTGTGGTGTTGTGTCCTTTGCACGTAAAAGAAGCCTCTCTGCTATGCAACGGGTGGATGAGGCAAAATTCCCAGGTGTGGGAGCTAGTGACTAGGTGACTAGTAGATCGACGGTAAATCATAGGAGTTCGGGCTTTGGTTGGTAGCCGGCTGCTTCAGAAATACCGGCCAATATATCGTCCATGTGTCCATTCAGAGGGGCAAAGATGGGCACCGGACCTTGCATTAGGGGGGAAACTGATTTAGTAGTTGTTTTGCACATGTGCGGTAGATCTCAGAAATATGGAGCACTTTTTGGCATGTCACATGGTTCCGCATTTCGGTGAAGGGAAAAGGAGTTTTAAGTTGCGCCTCATCCAAAACATAATTTAATTCCGTAATAATTTTTAAATTCCGTTTTTTCAAGGTCCCCTCCGACTCTGAGTGGCATTGGCAGCCGATGTCGGGTACGCTGCCGCTGGTAGATTGAGCTTGCCTCTAGTTCAACGAACGCAGGGTTGCTTCCGACGCCAATTTGGTGCATTTCTCTTTTAGAAGGGGAAGCCTAAAGTGCCGATGTTCATCATTTAGGATGTAACAGGAGTGGTTCTGAGTGTGGCCATGGGATGTCCCTTCCTTTACCCGACTACTGAACCTGAAGGGAATTCTACGTACTTGATTTCAGCAAATATAGGAGAACTAAAGTGGTTTTCGTTCAAGATCTTGTCTTGCACTGGGTTATTTCTAGAGCGTATGTTAACTGCAGGTTCCATTCTCGTCAGGCATCTCGATATAGCTTAAGTTTCTATAGCGGCTGTATTGCGTTGGCCACGCCAGTTTTCGTCCAGTCATTGAAGTTAAGCAATGGAACCTCCGATAGTAGTACTGCGATAGGGGTACTGCTGGGCTAGGTATCTGGGTACTGCTAATGCCCAAAATCATCGTAACTGTGTAGTTCCTGTCCATTGTTTGTTTCTGTTTTAGGGCCTATCAACTTCAGTAGTCATTAGGGCCCAGAGAGACAATCACCTGTGCAGACTGCAATAGAACTATGCAGTGGACGGAGCTCTATTGGCCATTGTATTTGAAGGACCGTAAAACTCCAAAGGAGTTGAAAAAAAAGCTAAGATTCTAGGAATATTTACCAAGTCCACATTTCCCGTATATAAGTGCAGTTCCATGAGTGCACTCTGTAGGTGTGCTCGACTCCCTCATCATCTCGATGAACAGATGAGTGCTGGCCAACGGCTCCTTACTCTTTTATACTAAAGTATCAGAGATTTTCTTTCTACTGTCTTTAGCAGGGCATCGAACCGTTATTTTTCTTCGTTCTGGTTTCTGTTACGGTTCACGTCAAATAAATAGAGAGTAGTTAGTGGTGAACGTTGACGATGACGATACGAATGATATGAGGTCAAATGAGGCAACTGTGCATGCTCACGAAAAGCAGACCAGCAATTGAGCTTGCGCATTTGCCTCCTTTGACCTCGTATCGTCATCGTCGACGTTCACCACTAAACAGGGCTTCACAACAGCAACGGGAACGGCAACGTAATACGTATTTTGTGCAGAAGGGGGGGCGACGGGTACGTCATGTGGTGGAGGTGCGCTCCTATTGGTCAAACGGCTGACGTTTAACAGGAAAGTTGAATTTTTTTCATCTTTCCTGGCCGTTGCCATTCTCGTTCCCGATGTTATTGTGAAGCGGGTTTAACTCTTTATTATATCGGTTCTGTTACGGTTTTCGTTCCAGTAAAAATATCGGTTTTTGCGGTTTACGGTTTCACTCCGAAAATTAATTTAAAAAAAAATTAATATGTATTGAGCATAATTTTAAAATAAAGTAGATTATAGTTAAAATATCAATCATCGTCATCTCACACTTATCCCGCCTGAGGCAGGGTTGGGTCTGCGGAATCTAATCCTGAACTCCCGTCTATCCCCCACAAACTCCCCCTCCACCCTGCATGCCTACATGTCCCATTGCACCACCTGCTCCCACGGCCATTTTGGTCTTCCTCTACCCCTAGTGCCCCCAATCACTCGCAATCCCATAATGGACCTAATAAGTTCCTCCCCTCCTCTCCTCATCACATGGCCATACCACTTCAACCAATTCTCTCATCTTTTCTGTGATGTATCCCACTCCTAAGCTACCTCTAACTTACTCGTTTTAGATTTGGTCAGATTGTGACACCCCACTCATGTAGCGTAGCATACGCATAGCAGTCACTTGCATTTGCCTTTCGTGGTTCTTCCTAGCTTCCCAACACTCTGAGCCATAAAGCATAGCGGGCCTAATGACAGTTCTGTGAACTTTGCCCTTCCACTTTATTTGCACCCGTATGTCGCACAGGACCCCACTACTCTGTCTCCATTTCAGCCATCCTGCATTAATACTATGGGTCACGTCAGAATCTATCCCCCATTTCTCTGGAAAATCTATCCTAAATGCTGAAACTCTTGCACCACTGGTATCACCCAACCCCACAACGAATCTCACCCCCTTGCCTCTGGCCACTAAAATTCAAAGCTAGGTATTCAGTCTTCTTCATATTCACCGTAAAGCAGGCTTCACAACGGGAACGGCAACGTAAAACGTATTTTGAGCGGAGGGGAGGGGCGACGGGTACGGCATGTGGTGGACGTGTGCTCCTATTGGTCAAACGGCTTACGTTTAATGGGAAAGTTGAATTTTTTTCAATTTTCCTGGCCGTTGCCGTTCTCGTTCCCAATGTTATTGTGAAGCAGGCTTAAGCCCCCTCCCCTCTTTCCACAGTTGTCGAACCGATAAGAGCAATATTTTTTTCGGTTCGGTTCCGGTTTTCGTTCTGAGCAAAAGTAACGGTTTTACCGGTTTTAGGTTTCGTTCTGGTTCGATACCCTGGCCTTTAGCATCAGGAAGTTGCTTCCGTCACCCTTCTCCCACCTGTAGCAAGGTCGAGTTCCCATTAATGCCCTTCCAGGACTCAAGGACGAACTACTGGACAATATTGTTATGCAATCGACTGCCAACCTATTGCTGATTGTGGTGCATCAAGGTTCCACACTAAGCCCATAACTATTCATTCTAATTATGGACTAACTATTGACTGAAGTTAGGAATTAGAACCCCAGTCATGATAATTGCTGATGATGTAGAGAAGCTTTATGACCTAGAGCAGCGGTCTTCAAACTTTTCCGTGGAACCCCAGGATTCTGCAGTACACCTCTGGGAGTTCCGCTCGTCAAAATAAAAATTCGTAGCCGATTCGTTAGCAGTGGCAAGACAGTATATTTTTCTGTAGCTGGAATGGGGTTCCCCAAAACATCTTATAGTTCTAAGGGTTCCGTTCGTTGATAAAGTTTGAAGATCATTGACTCAGCGGATGCACCAAAGGGCACCTGGGGCCTGGACATGAGTATAAAGAAGAAAGAGTATTTGTCTTTTATATGGGAAGGACGCGACCCATAGGATCAATGTGGGGGAGGTTGGATTGGAAACAGACATGAGTAAGGGAAGAGACCCTGATCCATACAACATGGATCAGGGTGTTGAGCAGTAAAGAAGATCAATGAACAGAAAGTTCAAGTGGCTGAAATGTGGATGCTACAGTGCATTAACTGGATGGTAAGAACAGATAGTTAGGAATGAGTACATTTGAGGGAACCCAGGCATAGGGAGCACCATGGAAATGGTGTTAGGCAGGATTTGCACGTGATGTGAAGAGAAGACAAAGTAGGTCCAATATGGACATGTGGGTTATTTGAGGCACCCAGGGAAGGAGAAGTGAGCAGGTTTTACATAAGGGCAAGGTAGTGTGCAGGACAGCAGTGGATCTGGTCAGATAGCGCAGGTGTGGAGGGCTACAACCCACAGACCCAACTCTTCACAGGCAAGGTATGAGGGTATAATGATGGTCATGAATGAGTATTGTGGATTGCAGGTCATGCATTTCAAAGGGTGGAATTGCAATTTCTCAAAGAAGTTTAGAAATAACAAGATTTTGCTTATAAGGAATAAAAGGGCATATTTAGAGTGATTTCTAGAGTAATCTAAATTTCCTCTGTCTCTCATGAGACTGGTTCAATTATAAATTTGCCCTAGCATTTTTTTGTTGCTGGCCACTAAAGTGCAAGAGGTAAAATACTTAGGATCAGTGCTCCAGAGCAATGGGGAGATAGACTGGGATGTTACCCATAGAATCAATGTATGGCGGTTGAAGTAGATACAGGCAAGTGGAGTCCTGTGTGATAGAAGGGTCCCAATCAAGTTGAAAGGGAAGTTTTACTGGACAGTAAATAGGCCCGCTATGCTATACAAATAAGATTGTTGGGCAGTGAAGAAGAGCCATGTCAATCGAATGCAAGTTGCCAAGATGCAAATGTTGTGGTATTATGAACAGGTTGTCGAGAGCTGATAGTTAGGAATGAGTATATTAGAATTAACCTGGGGGGTGGGGTACATCATGGAAAAAAGGAGGTTAGATTAAGTTAGAATGAACACATAATGCAAAGAAGGAGGAGGAGCTTGTGAGGTCCATTACAGGAATGCAGGTGATGAAGCACCCAGGGAAGGGGAGCCCATAGCAGTCGTGGGAGCAGGTTGTCTGTAAGGATATGACAGGGAGTTGGGTGGGCGGTGACCTGGAGGGGGATCAGCGGCATGTTGGCAGTGTGAAATGTGTGCATACAGTTGCCTGGATATTAAAACCTTCAAATATGTCGGAGGAGAAGAAAATATTTGCATTTGCTCTACACATCTATAAAAGGTGCAATTCATAATGACTGCTTTCTAAACTGCATAAATTACTCCTCTCCAAATTATTAGTGCTACTTTTTTTGTATACAGCAATTTTGTATTATGCGCCAGGACTGGGCTAGAGGCGCCAAATCTGATTTAGTACAGGCGCCAGACACTTCTGGCATGCCACCATGAGGGATAGGCTGGAGTGGAGGGCTGGAACTCAAGAGATTCAATTGGCCGCAGGAGGGATAAGGGTATTATGATGATGATGATGATTATGCATTGTTGAACATAGGAGCGCGAGATACCTACAGTGGATCAAAAAAGTATTGGGAAGAGGTGTTTTTTTGTAATAAACTTGAAAAATAGTTAATGTAGAAGAAAAGTGAAATATACATTATGTTCACAATACAGTGGAACCTCGATTTGCAAGCACAATTCATTCCAGAAACGTGCTTGTAATCCAAAGCACTCGTATATCAAAGTGAATTTCCCCATAAGAAATAATGGAAACTTAGGGGATTCCTTCTACAACCCAAAAATTTTCATATAAAAATGATTAATACAAAATACAGTATAAATAAAAAAAATTCATAAAACAAATTAACTGCACTTTGCCTTCAGAAAGAATCGTGTCGATGTGAGGGAGATGAGAAAGAAGAGAAGGGGTGCTAACGAACAGTCACTACATTTGGACACAAAACAAAAAAATGATTCTTAAGATCAGTTTCCCAAAGCAACGGGGGAAATAGATTCTGATGTGACCCATAGAATTAATGCAGGATGGTTGAGGTGGAGGAAGGCAAGTGGGGCCCTGTGTGACCGCCAGGTCCCAATAAAGTTGAAGGGCAAGGTATACAGAACTGTCGTTAGGCCAGCTATGCTGTATGGCTCAGAGTGTTGGGCAGTTAGGAAAAACCATGAAATGCAAATACAAGTGACTGAGATGTGAATGCTGTGCTACATGTGTGGGGTGTCAAGATGTGACAGAATTAGAAACGATTACATTAGAGGTATGGTTAGGGGTGGGAGAAAGAATAGAAAGAGATGAGAAAGAATAGGTTGAGGTGGTATGGGCATGTGATGATGAGGAGAGGAGGAACTTGGGGGCACCAGAGGTAGAGGATGACCAAAACGGACATGGGAGCAGGTGGTGCAGAGGGATGTGGAGGCATGCAGGGTGGAGGGGGACTTGGTGGAGGACAGGCGGGAGTGGAGGATTAGAACCTGCAGACCCGACCCTGCCTCAGGTGGGTTAAGGATGGGATGATGATGATGATTGTTCACCATATCCTGTTTGCATACTGCTGGCAAGCTCTAACACTAACTACTCAAGTGAATGAATGCAGCGAATTCTTGAATTCTTAACTTTTAAAGTATGTAATGGAACCAGACTGAATGGAACGCAAAAAATAAATATGTATAGTAAAATAAATGCAATGCAATACATGGCAAAAAAAATTCGTTTCAGCAGCACTGCTCGTATTGCAAGACATCGCTCCTTAATCATTTTAAAATTTATTAAAAAATATTGCTCATCTAGCAAAACACTCGTAGTTCAAGTTACTCGCAACTCTAGGTTCCACTGTACCTTATTACAACGTCAGTCAAAAGTTCATTCTTTTATATCAAGAGAGTTTTAAAATAAAAGAAGAAACTGAAAATCACAGGTGAAAAATGTATTGGCAACCCTGAACTGTGTACCTTTTGCAGTGTATTAAATATATTTAAATTAATATTATTTAAAGGTAAGGACTTTAGACATGCTAAACAAGTATATTAGTTAGTGTTATTTCGATAGTTGATTAGATATGTTCAAAATGTCTGGCAAAACACGTGAACTGGCAGTTGCTGAGAGAAACAACAAGATTTTGCAGAGAAAACAAGGATTAACTTATAGACAAATTGGAGAAAACTTAAATATTACAGTAGAATCTCATTATATCGAACCTTGGGACCATGAAAAATAGTTCGATATGTCCGAGATTTGATATATCCAAATCCAGAATTACAGTATAACCTCCCAAGTTGACCACCTCTTTATCTTGACCATGAATCATTGGAACCAAAATGCTCCCATATTGACCACTGACCACCTACAGTTGAAACAACAGTTATCATCACCTCTCTATTTGACCATTTTGGTGCAATCATGCTCCAATTGGCCAGCTGTGTACAAAATTCACTCTACCAGTCGCTCATAGGGGAAAACCCTTTTCATCTACCAGACACTCATAGGGGAAAACCCTTTTCATCTACCAGACACTCATAGGGGAAAACCCTCTTCATTACGCATCTTGTTGTCAAAGTGAACGAGTGTATGTAACATTATGTCAAAGTGAAAAATAGTGGAGCTAACGATAGAAAAGAAGGTGGAAGTTCTGGACCAAGTGAAGGCAGGGAAATCTCAGCGAAAGATAGCCAAAGATTTTGGGATTTCGAAAACAACAGTGGTGAATATTGTCAAGGCAAGGGACAAAATTTTGAAAGCATTTAATGAAAATTGTTCTAGCAGAAGGAAAAGTATTGTGGCTGATGATTTGGATCAAAAAGTTTTTCAGTTTTTCTCAAGTTGTCGAATCCAAGAACATTCCTTTAACTGGGCCACTGCTTCAGGGAAAAGCAAAAGTAGTCACCCAAGCACTGGGACGTGAAGATTTCACTGCCAGCAATGGTTGGCTGGAAAAGTTCAAACTGCGGCATAACATTCAATGTTGTTCTTTAAGTGGCAAGTCAGCTGATGTGAATCTTGTTGCTGCTGATGACTGGAAATCAAAGCTGCCTACGTTGATTGCAGATTACAGTCTGACAGATATTTTTAATGCCAATGAAACGGCTGGGTTTTACAGACAGCTTCCAACCCGTTCCCTTGTTCAGAAAGGCGATCGGTGCAAGGGTGGCAAACAAGCTAAGGAATGCATAACTGTCCTTCTCTGCTGTAGTGCTTTGGGCAAAAAACTACAACCTCTAGTCATTGGTCATGCTGAACGTCCTAGAGCATTCAAGCAAAATAACATGAATCCAAAAAAACCTTCCAGTGCAATACTGCTTCAACAAAAAAGCATGGATGACCAGTTCTGTTTTTTTTTGGACTGGGTGAAAAGTGTAAACACAGCCATGAAGCACAAGCAGTGGAAAATTGTCATTTTGGTAGACAATGCTACTAGTCATTGGCTGCTGCATCTACCCCCTAACTTAACATCAGAGGTGCAACCTCTTGATCGAGGGATAATCCAAACAATGAAGCTCCACTACCGCCGGCAGTTGCTCAACATGCTAATTGCAAATGCTGAAGATTGCCAAATGGCCATGGAGTTTAGTAAGTCGATCACTATTCTAGACTGCATTCGGTGGGTCGCATCAGCCTGGCAATGCGTTTCCAAGATCACCATTGCCAAATGTTTTCAACATTGTGGTGTACCAATGGACAACCCCAACGTTGCTGAAGTGGATATTGTTCCCACTGATGAACAGCTATTGAACATGGAGTTGGTCAGTGTTAATGAAATGATGCAATATGAGAGCAGTGTGGAGCTTCATGAGACCCTTGGTAGTGATACTGAGAGCATACTGCTTTCGGTAATCAGTTGAAAAGAAACAGAGGAAGAGAGTGAGGGATCTGAAGAAGAGCAAGAGAATTTTCAAAATGTCACTGTTCAACAAGCATCACTCTATATTAAAGAAATAGTGTGCTTTGCAGCAGGCACCTCTGGAAGCTTACTAGAAAAGGCATTTGATCTTCAGAAAGAAATTGAGCAAGTGCATGCCGCATCCAAGTCCTCAAAACAAAGTGCGATAACACATTTCTTTAAATCCACATAATATACTGTACATCCGTGTTAATGCTCACAATATTTTTACATACATACTGTACATAAATGTATGTTATTTATACTGTGTGCTCATGAAACCTACATGATTTCTTCTGATCTGTTCTTTTATTAAATATGTACAAATGTACATTTATAATTTTATGTGACCTCCAGATGTTGACCACCTCCATATGTTGACCGGTTTTGCTTGGAACAGTGACTGGTCAGGTTAGGGAGGTTATACTGTATATGTAAAGGTAAAATTTACATAGGGCGGGACCGGCTCTCAAGCTTTGATATAAGTGGGAATAAGCAGGATTTCGATATAAGCGAGTTCGATATACCGAAGTTCTACTGTAGTTTATTTACAGTAAGAAGTGTAATTAAAAAGTATAATGAAATGGGCTCAACTGAAAATGTGCCAAGGAGTTGGCGTCCACGTAAACTTTCTGAACATGAGAGAAGAGAGGCAGTTAGGATTATGCAGAACAAACCAAAAATGAGTGCTGCTGACGTTGGGAAACACATTGCAACAGTTTCAGGGACTGTAGTGAATCCACAAACTGTAAGAAACATCCTACATCAAAGTCATTATTTTGGAAGAGCAGCAAGGAAAAAACCCTTCATATCTAAAGCTAACTAGCAAAAAAGACTCAAGTTTGCTATGGAATATTTAAATAAAGAAGAGGAGTTTTGGAACTGTGATTTTTTTTGATGAGTCTAAGTTTAACATTTCTGGATATGATGGAAGCCAATATGTCTGGAGAAAGAAAGCCAACTGTCAAACATGGTGGTGGGCATGTTATGGTTTGGGGATGCGTGTCATCCAAAGGCACAGGAAATTGCATTTTATTGAAGGCATAATGACAGCAGATGTGTACATTGATATTTTGCAGTGTAATTTAAATTCTAGTGTTCAAAAGTTTGGGTTGGAAAGAACATTTGTTTTTCAGCAAGACAACGACCCCAAGCTTACTGCCTGAAAAACTAAAAAATGGATGTTGTATTATGCACCTCATTTGCTGAATTCACCACCACAAAGTCCAGATTTGAACCACGATTGAAAATTTGTGGAGAATTTTAAATATCAATTTTAGAAAGAGGAAAATTTCTTCAAAAGAAACATTAAAAACTGCTCTGATAGAAGAGTGGGGCAAAATCTCTCCAGAAACAACAAAAACATTAGTAAATTCTATGCCAAAACGTTTACAGGCTGTAGTTGAAGCTAAAGGACTACACCGTAAATATTAAATTACATACACAATTAATTAAATGTATTTAAACAAATGTGCATTGTACTGTTGCCAATACTTTTTTGACCTGCAATTTTCAGTTTTTTTTCTTTTAAAATTCTCTTGATATAAATAGATCAAATTTTGACAAACGTTCTAATAAAGTATTGTAAACATAATGTATATTTCACTTTTTTTCTATATTAACTATTTTTCAAGTTTATTACACAAAACACCTCTTGCCAATGCTTTTTGATCCACTGTAGGTTTCAAAAAGCTGATGTTTTGGTGTTCCGTTGACATACCTACTGGGCTTTCAATACTTGAATCAGGATTCGTGTACTCAGAATTTTTGTTTCGACATTTTTTCCCGGCAGCTATATTATGTTAGTACATAATGTTGTCGTCGTGATGACGTTGTCACTTCCGTACGGAATCAGTAGACTTTTGCCTTAAGCTCCTCCTGCAGCTAGCCTCGTCCTCCAGGTTTTGTTCAACAATTTGTTATTTATTTAGTGCACAGACATGGTGTTTATAATTTTGCGGTTATTTAGTCATGCCGCGAAAATATTTCCTACCTTTCCTCCCGTGTTTTTTGTTTGTTCCCAACAAATACAATAATGTCAGTGTCGAAAATGACTAATGTCTTTCTATCTCCAGAAGAGAAGAACGCATCTGTACCGCACATAGATGTATGGATGGCGGTAGGGTCTGTCGAAATTTATGGAATTGAAACTGGAGTGGTTGATTAGCATTTGTTCTACACTTTTATTGGAAAAAATTCATTTCCGCCTTGTAAAAGAACTAGATGAATGTAATTTGAAGGTCCTCAAAGTTGAGTTCAGGTGTGGTGTTAACGATGGTGGAACTACTTTTCGACAATAAAGAATAGGAGGCGGCAACATGGCGGTGATGCGGTTTCTCCTGCCCGATATTGTTTTGGTCACGTGAGAGTGCCCGCCAAACAGGATGAACGTTGGAGTGAATGTTCGTCATAGGGACGTTCGTGACTTACGGCGTTGGATTCTAATTTTCAAAATGGTTGCCATGCGACAACACAAATTTGGTGCAAGATTGCAATCAGTTCCACTTGGAAATATCGAAGGAAGTCATGAATACGAAGCAGTACGTATCTGTCTTCCCAATAATCATTAAACACTCTAAACCAGTTATTCCAAACGTAGAGCGCCGTCCCCACCGAGGATAATTTGAAGTTTAAGGGGGGGGGGGGTAATTCAAGAATGATGTTTTTCATATCACTTGTATCTATTACAATTTCTTAGTTATTTCTTCTACAGTACGTATACTGTCCAACTGTGTCCAAAGAAGGTGTAATTTTGCCTTCATCAAGTGAAGAGGGTCATTTTTGAATAATAAATACAGTATCTAGTTCAGCGGTGTTCAAACTGTGTTCCACGGAACCCCAGGGTTCTGCAATACATCTTTGGGGGTTCCGCGAGTCAAAATGAAAATACGTTAGTAGCGGCAAGATATACTTTTCTAAAGGTGGGATGGGGTTCCCCCAAAACGTCTTGTAGTTCCAAGGATTCCGTGAGCCGACAAAGTTTGGAGACAGCTGGTCTAGTTGTATATGCAACCATGGTGGCATCAGAATTTCAGAGCTGAGGTGGGGGGGGTGGTGACCAAAAAAGTTTCGGGAGGACACTTCTATAAACCCAGGGGTTAACGTTTTATGTGTCGTCGTCCTTTGGGGATGACTTTTCTTTATTTTTCACGTTTATTCGTTTGATGTTTAGGGCCCTTCGACTACAAGGTCATTAGAGCTCCGTCCACTGCATAGTTCTAATGCAGAGACTACAGACACTAAGCCAGTGTTTTTCAACCTTTTTATTGAAACGAAACCCGTTGGAGCATTTAGACTTCTCGCGAAACCCTTTGGAACATTTAGACTTCTTGCAGAACCCTTTGGAACATTT
>JAAFCE010007744.1:25976903-26003172 GCA_013389805.1 Trigoniulus corallinus
AACCCTTTGGAACATTTAGACTTCTTGCAGAACCCTTTGGAACATTTAGACTTCTTGCAGAACCCTTTGGAACATTTACTTCTCGCGGAACCCTTTGGAACATTTACTTCTCGCGGAACCCTTTGGAACATTTAGACCTTTCGTGGAACCCCATACAGTGACAGAAAAAAAAACATTAATTGATACAGGTTTGTGTGTTAGCATAAGCAGTTGAATCCGTGGCCTAATGTTTGAGAGAGACACCCGAAGTTCATCTTTGACAGACAAAAGTCGTTTTCGTTCCTTGTGTTTTCATTGTTATTTTTATATTTTACCTTGCCTTTGGCGGAACCCTTGGGGGACACTAGGTGGCGCTTGCCCCTTAGGAAGCAGCATAGGGAAGAGATCCAAGATTGTGGTGCACTACCGAGTGAGGACTTTCAGAAGGAAAGTGGCCATAATCTGATTATGATAGAATTACTAATGAAAGGGACAGTTAGGAGACATAACTGGAAAGGAGAATCAGTTATTAGGTGGTGGGCAACGTCCACCAAGGTAGATGAATTCCAATAGGAGGTTCTCAACAAGGTCGACTCTGCCTGGGATGGGTCAGCCAATGCCATGTGGGACGGGGTTGCTAGGAAGATTAGGAGATGTGGAGAGCCGGGGTAGAGTAGGAGGAACTTGTCACAGTAGGTAGGCATTGTGGTGGAATGAGGAGGTGGAAGCTGCCATCAAACTCAAGAAGGTAGCTTTCCATAGCATGCCAGGAGGACCATAGCCTTGGCCAAGTACCAGAAGTATGAGGCATTATATGAAAAGTTGGGGACAAGGGAAGGTGAGAAAGCAGTTTTTAGACTGGTGAAGACCAGGGATAGAACTAGTAAGGATGTTACCAGGGCTATAATGGTGAAGAATATCAATGGTAGTGTCCTGTTTCAACCAGCTGAGGTAATCAAAAGGTGGGAGGAATGCTACCATGGCCTCTTTAATACTGCAACCTGTGCAACAGTCACGGACACCAACCCAATTACTCCTCAGGCAGTGGACAGGGTGAATGAAGAGGAAATAGTCACAGCCCTTCAAAAAGTGAAAGGTCACAAAGCCATGGGCCCAGATAAGATTCCCATCAATTTTTGGCTCACCTTGGGGACTAAAGGAATTACATGGCTGGGGAAGCTTTTTAATAAGTTACCAAATGGTGATTGGATGCCATCTGAATGGCGAGAGAGCTGGATAGCTCCACTGTTCAAGGGCAAAGGTGCCCTTGGACTGTGGAAATTATAGAGGCATAAAGCTAATGAGCCATGTAATGAGTCGTAGAATGCTGCCTCAGAGACCAAACTAGTGTCCAGGGAAACCAATTTGGGTTTATGCTGGTTAGGTCCACCATGGAACAGATGATAGACAAGCATAGAGCACAAAAGCACCTTCATGCAGCATTCATTGACCTGGAGAAGGCATTTGATAGTGTCCCAAGACAGGTACTATGGAGTGTTTTAAGGAAAAAAGGGGTTCATGAAGGCCATATCCAGATAGTGCAGGATATGTTATGACTAGGGGGAGTACAGCATTGGGAAAAGCACTGCATGCTTCAGTATACAGGTTGGTGTGCATCGAGGGACAGCACTTAGCCCATATCTATTAACTCTAGTAATGGATGAGCTGATGACAGGAATAGGGGAATGGGCCCCTCTGTGCCTGGTATTTGCTGATGTGGGAAAGCTTGAGGGGTCCAATGAAGATGCACCAAAGGACCTACAAGACATCAATGGAAAGAGGGGGTCTCAAAGTAAACATGAAGAAGACGGAGTACCTAGCATTCAATTATAGCGGCCAGGGACAAGGGGTGAGATCCGTTGTGGCAGTGTGGGTATACCAGCGGTGCGGGAGTTTCGTTATTTGCGATTAATGCTTGATGGCTGAAGTGGAGGCAGGCAAGTGATGCCCTGTGCTACCACTGGGTGCCAATAAAGTTAAAGGGCAAAGTTCACAGAACTGTTGTTAGACTCACTATGCTCAATGGCTCAGACGGTTGGGCAGTTAGGATGAACCATGATTGGAGAATGCAAGTGGCTGAGATGCGAATGCTGCACTACATGACTGGGGTGTCTCGAGCTGACAGTCTGAAATAATTACATTAGAGGTAGCTTGGGGATGGGAGACATCACGGAAAAGATGAGGGAGAAGCGGTTGAGGTGGTGTGGGCATCTGATGAGGACAGAGGAAGAGGAACTTATTTGGTCCATTATGGGTATGCATGTGATTGGGGGCACTAGGGGTAGAGGAAGACCAAAACGGACGTGGGAATAGGTGGTGCAGAGGAACATGGAGACGTGCGGGGTGGAGCGGGACTTGGTGGGGGATGGGCGGGAGTGAAGGTTAAAAACCCACAGACCTGACCCTGCCGCAGGTGGGAGATTATGATGATGATGGTGATTGGCGGAACCCTTGGGCGGACCTCACAGAACCCTGTATGAAAAACACTGCACTACACTAATGCAGCGATTTTTGCGTATTAGCGGTACCCTGTTTTCTCAAGCTGCCATCTATGTGCTAGCTGAGGTTGCAATGCTGAACTTCAGTGATCGGACAAGAATTCCCATTTCATTCCTCATGTACATTGTAACCCAGTTGTTAAATTTACCTTTGTAATATGACGAGTGCCGGTTCGAACTTTACCAAGGGCTGTTGTCTCGGTTTGCCAATAGGGAATATCGAATGGGAATGTGACATTCTTCTCCGGTTATATAGTGTACGCTGTGACCTCTTAGGTACGTGACATAATTCCTTCTATTCGATCAGGGGTTCTTTACTGGGGCATGCGATTCGATCTCAGGGTACTGGCATTTAGTTTATTTAATGTATTAATTTATACTTGGGTAGTACGTGAATGGAACAAGCAACTCCTAACCTTCTTTTCGTCAATGGCAGGGTCCGGTGCCGAAGTGATCTCACTGAATGGACACAAGGGTGATGTATTATATTGGACAGTGTGGACAGTGTTTTTCTGCAGCCTGCTGCCTACCAAACCTGAAACCCCAACTACTGTTTGTTGGGGTTCTCCACCGACGCTAGGGGTGAGCAACTACGTGAATGCAATGCAATAGAATTTTCGAAAGCTTTTGGCATTTCCTGCAAATGCTTTTATCTAATATACACTTGTGTATTTACCAGTACTTGTGACTAATATAAGGTGTATAATTACTGGAATAATTTGTTGAAAGGGAAAACTTCACACCTATGGCAGGGTTGAGTACCCATCTTTGTCCCTCAGGACAGACATGTGAGTGAAATTTTGGATGGCATTTTTGATGCAGCCATGAAAGCTGCAACTCCCATGCTTATTTACCATTGCCTGCTATTCATTGGGGAACTTCACTGACGCCAAGGGATGAGCTTCTACACCTGGGAACTTTTGCCTCATTTACCCGCTGCTTAGTATAGAGGTTTGTTTTATGCGCCAATGACATCGTACATTATACGGGACCATGGTTTTACTTCTTTTCTGATGACTCTCTCCCGGGGCATCCTTCCCTCGCCCTGATGTAGGAAATGACTATCATCCTATATACTTCTGATTGGATCGTTTAGCAAGGCCAAGGGATTGAGAGAAAATCTGTCATATTTATTACCGTTTACTCGTTCCCTGTGTTGGCCCAATTAATATCAGTGAAAACGGTCTATGCCACCGACGTATTTACAAATTACAGTCGACTCTCGATATAACGAATCTCAATATAACGAACAGGATAGCTGGTCTCGGCCAAAATGCCTACACCTTCCATGTATTAGCGTCTTGATATAATAGGGACATTGAAATGAAACACGAATTAGGCATTCCAAATACGAATACGGGTGTGTCTAGCATAGTTGTGCCCCCCCCCCCCCCCCCCCCCCCCCCCGACTGTTTCAAAGATTGGAGGCCTTCATAATCGTAACTTTCTCCAAGTTACGATTCCGAAGGCACTGAATAGACCACACCCTTGCGCATGCGCTATGAACCTATAACAGCAGCGTGAGGCAGCAATTTTTAAAAACAAAGACACCTGATCGTTAATGATGTTTAACGTGGAAAATTAATCAAAATACAAAATCCAGAAAATATTTAAGACAGTTAAAATAAAGTTTAAAAGTATAATTAGTAAATTTAAATAATGAAACCATGAAAATCAATAAATTGCATGAAAAGATGATCTCCCAACAACCTGCAATGGGATTAGCACACCATGCTAGCAAAATCACACTCAACTGTAGCACATAGTCTTTTGCAATGAGTGCGACCATTGACCAATGGTGGCGACATTCGCTTTGGACATCCCATTTCAACATCCCTTCACAATTACAAATACGAACGAGTTCATCATTTGTATTTGTAATTTGTAGCACTCCTTCCGACTAATTTTCAACGTCCCTAATGACCACTCTAAATAACGAAACCACTGGATATAAAGAACGGTTTGGTTGGTCCCTTCATTATCTCACAATGCTAAATGACTCTTTATAACGAACAGCTATTGGGTGTCGTAGGTCAGAGACAAAGAATATTATTTTGTGCCATTGGGAAAATATTTTGCAAGGAGCTTTAAATAACAACCACTAGGAGTCATAGAAATGCACGAAAACTGCCTGGGACCAAAAACAAAGTGTAAAACAAGGCCCCTTGGCAGCTCTGGTGCAAGCTTTTGCAGAAACTGGTTCAAAAATAAATATTTTGTGGGGCCTTTTCTAAGAAAATACATTTTACATTTTGTAATATATTGGTCCACACATGGGGCCGTAGTAAAGGCTAGGTCAGGTTCTGGCGAAAGTGGTGAACCAGGCTCCATACCTCGACACAAGCGTGGGACAAAGGAGAGTGGCTTATTGCATTGGACACACCAGTTAAGCAATACAACGTCAGTTAGTACTGACATGGGTGGCTTTCTTTGTTGGTGTTTTAGGGCCCTTCAACTACAAGGTCATTGGAGCCCAGTCCACCCATGTCAGTACTAGCTGGGTTTGCACTGTTTAACTTCAGTGATCAGACGACAACTGGTGTCTCCAACGCAATTCGCTGCTCTCGACATGGGTGGATGCTTGGGAAGACTGGGTGCTGCTAATACCCAAAAATCGTTACATTAGTGTGGCGTCTGTGCAGTCTCTGCATTAGAACTACAAGGTGGACGATGCTGTAATGACCTTCTAGTTGAGGGGCCCTAAAACTAACCAAATAAACCCAAACTGGGCCAAAGGCCCAGGGTGGGGCGCCCTAACCACTATGCGCCAGGTCTGCCTCGTGGTATAACGAACACTCGATATAACTAATGAACTGTTCATCCCCTTCGCGTTTGTTATAACAAGAGCCGATTGTACAGTAGGCTCCACGTATTGTGATCAATGTGCGACTAGCAATTTTTTAACCCCGTGCGTGCCCGGGGTAGAATAGGCACACTGCATACCTCCATGTCATAAGAGGCGACTAAAAGAGGTGACTTTTTCGTGCCCCTCATTGGACAACACCACTATCGTTGTTGCCTGTGATTTGTGTCCTGGATGGGACGATACCATCGTCATGGTTGTTGGTGTCCTTGTATCCTTAACTGGATGACTTGTTCTTGGTTGATGTAGGCTCCTCACTGAGGTGACCATAAATAAACGCCTACCCGCGTGTTAGCCGTGCATGGAGACCTGTACCCCTGGGGAAAAATGGGTCCTGGTGATTGAGGAGGCTTATGCCCTGCGATGTCTCTGGCCACTCCACACTAGTGAGATGGCTGCGACCGATAGTCTCCCTTACTTCACTTTGGCCACAGCTTCCAGGGAAAACGGGTGGCCAAGGCGGAAACCCAGTCTTGGTCAATTGGCCAGGGGTGCATGTATGTGCGCCCTTGGTTACCTGACTGTGGTCAGGCGGCAAGGGGCGCATAGGTATATGCCCCCCAGGGTTACTGTGAGTGGACCGGCAGTCAACCCTGATGCCATTGGTCTGGCACTCGGGGATTATGCCACCCTTATGGTATCCTGTCTGAGCAACCTTGGCGACCCGAATGGGCGTCCCCTTGTTGAGCTCCGTGGTGGGTGAGGACTGCGGGAAAATATGGCGGTAAATCAGAGGCTGGGGGCCTCATCAAATAACCACACCCCTTTGTCTTCTTCTTTTCTATATGCGACTTGTTCTTGTGTTGAGTCAGAAGACGACAGCCTCGGTTCCAGCCAACTGAGTGGGCCGACTGCATTGCTAAAAATGAGGAAACTCGGTGACTCTCCCGTTGTGGTCGAACCCCATCACTCCCTAAACACCAGTAGAGGTGTGGTGTGGTGTCCCGACCTATGCGGGGAGTCAGAGGGGAGTCAGGGACCAGGGTGTGGTGGCTGTCTGCCGCACCGCAGTTTGACGGAATGGAGAATCCCACCCCTCTGACACCTTGGTGGTGACCTTTGGTAGGCCCAAGTTTCCAGAATACATCAGGGTTGGCTACCTCCGCATGCCAATACGTCCTTTCATACTGAGCCCCCTTCGCTGCTTCAAGTGCCAACGATATGGTCATGGCCAGAATTCCTGTTCTGCCAGGGCCATGTGTGGCACTTGTGGGCAGGGAGACCATTCCTCTGAGCCATGTAAGACTGCGCCTTATTGCACCAACTGTAAGGGAAAGCACCCCGCCTGTTCTCGGGATTGCCCCACCTGGTTGCAGGAACGTACAATCCAGGAGTTGCGTGTCAAGAAGGGTATCAGTTTTCAAGATGGATGGCGGCTCCTAGCCTTGCCAGGGACTCCAAGTATTGGCTTGTCTTATGCAGGTACTGCAAAGGCAGCTGCTGTGTCCTCTGTCTGCAACTGGCACTCAATAGTGCCAATGAGTTCGCCAACTCACGCGGCTATAAGTTCTCCCCTGAAAAAACAACAGTCATGCACTTCTGTCATAAGCGAGGGCTTCACCCTAACCCTCAGCTTACCCTGAATGGCCGTCTCCTCCCCGTTTTAGAGACAGCCCAGATCGTTGGTCTCCTTTTTGACAGCCGTCTGACCGGGGTCCCACACTTGAAGGAGCTGAAGGCTAAGTGCCTTCGTTCACTGAATATTCTGCAGTGCCCGACAGGAACTGGTTTTGGGGCGGATCGAATGGTGATGCGTCAGCTCTACCGATCACTCATTTGATCGCGTCTCGACTATGGCTGTGGCGTGTATGGCCTGGCCGCTCCATCTACTCTCTGGATGCTGGACAGTGTGCATCATGCTGGCATCCGTTTGTCCATTGGGGCTTTCCGCCCAAGTCCAGTACTCAGCCTTTATGCTGAGTCTGGTGAACCGCCACGGAATGTGCGGTGGCAGGGCTTGGCAACTGCATATATTTTTCACCTGACAGGTCAGCCACAGCACCCTACACACCCAGCCGTTTTTAGTCACAGTCTGCGTACAGCCATTCGACCGCCGGCCAGGGGTTCTCCCTCCATTTGGCATGCAGTGGATGGATGGTCTCACTCGCCTGGGTGTGACTCTGCCTAGGGTGCAGCCTATACAGCCGGCCTCTGTGCCGCCCTGGACAGTACCAGAGCCAAGTTTTAATTGGATTCTGACAGCCTTCCCCAAAGCCAGTACCGATGGGTCAGTGTACCAACAAGAGTTTGGACGCCTCTCTCTGATCTATCGGGCCATGTTTTTGTTTACATGGATGCGTCAAAGGATGGTCATCTCATCGGGGGCCGCCTGCCAGGCGTCGCCAGTTTCTTGAACTTGGCACTGGAACTCATCCATTGTTTGAATCAACAACACTTTGTGGTTGCAACTGACTTCCTATACTCCCTTCAACTGTTGTGCACCCTTTATAGCAGACATGCTATCCTCCGGGGTGTCCACAGTTTGCTCAGCATGATTACTCAACTGGGCAAGATAGTGTTGTTTATGTGGGTCCCGGGGCATGTTGGCATCGTGGTCATTGAGAGGGCTGATGCCCATGCCAGTCATGTGGCCCACCTGCCAGATGTACCCGACACTGCTGTCACCTCCTCTGACGCTCTCCCGATGGTGCGGCGGGCCGTCCATGAACAATGGCGGTCCCAGTGGTTTGCTGAGACCACCAACAAACTCTACACACTGAAGGACACTCCAATGCACTGGATGTCCTCGTGCCTCCAGTCACAGAGGGGGGATGGTCAGTGATTACATTATCCGGCTTCTACTGTTCAGACATCTGCGCCATAACCACCTCCACTAGATAAACATTCTTTTCGAATCAAAATTCGTACCACCTCGGTTTCTCCTTGGGGTAGTGTGGTTGAGTTGGGATGGAATCTTGACCCAGGTCGATGCAGACACAGTGATACCTCGGATCACGAACATCTCGGTCTATGAACACCATTTGCAAACAAATTTTGCTTTTGTTCATGAACACGCACGCATGGAGTGCAACAAAACCTTGCACACAGCAACGCCTCCAGCAGCTACCCAGTTCACCCATCATGCATGGTTCTAACAACAACGTCATCATCATACCCTTATCCCGCCTGTTACAGTGTCGGGTCTGCGAGTCCACTAAGCATCCTCTGACTGGGGGCACCACAGCCAGGCGTCTGGAACTCGCAGGAAATACTGGCTGAGTTGTCTGTGGGGGGAGTTTGGCCCACCCCACGAGGAAGTCCTAACAGTCCTAACAACACTGGTGATATTTTCGTTTTTCCTTTATTTAATTAAATTTATCCCTTGCTATGGCTCTCAAACAGTGAAATGTGTTAGCAAAGGTGGTGTTAAGAATCCGAACTAAAATTATAACTGAAAAAGGAAATTATAGCTAAACATGAAAGTGCTGTTCGTGTGGTGTTCATGCTTATATTTATTTCTTTTTGGTATTCTTGTATTTTCACACATTAAGCCATAACATATTAAATATTTTCAAGGACAAAATACGTATTATTTGGATTTACATTAATTGGAATGGGAAAAATTGATTCGGATCACAAGGGCCAAGGAACGGATTATGTTCATGAATTGAGGTAAAGCCGTGGCCCTGTGAATTACACTACGTCACTTGAAAGTAAAAGAACCCTTTCTACAACGAACTTGTAAACATGGGCAAAATTTCCAGTTGTAGGGGCCCGCCCTCTGGAGTCCCAAAGTTCCCTAACAAACAGTCGACCAACGATAAATAAGAATAGGGGTTGCATCTTTGGTCGGCATTCGGCTGCGGAAAAATAGCGTCAGGATATCACCCGTGTGTCCATTCAGAAGGGGGTCGGTGAGTACTTAACCCTGCCATTGGCGAAAAGGGGGGTTCAGGAGTTGCTTCTACTGAATATTTATCGAGTCTTGATCATTGTTTTGAGTCTGTCCTTTGGAACTCCAACATAGGCACCCCTAGGCCAGAAATAAGTTTGAAAAACGAAACCTTGTAGTGGTGTCCATGTTGGCAAAGTTATGTATTATTAGTGCAGAATCTGCTCATTGAAGACGCACACGCACACCACCACCACGGCCATACAACCTTTGCTCTGATCATCCTATGCCTTGTCTACGTCCAATAATGCACATCCCCTTGAAGGGCCTAATTAACCCTCTTTTAACTTTTCGGCGATGTTGGAGATGGACTCTGATGCGACCCATAAAATCAGTTGTGGATGGTTGTTGAATTGGAGACAGGCAAGTGGAGTCCTGTGTGATAGGGGAGGGTAGGCCAGCTACGCTATATGGATCAGAGTGTTGGGCAGTGAGGAAGAGCCATGTCAATAGGATGCAAGTAGCTGAGATGTGAATGCTGTGGTACATGGCTGGCATGTCGAGAGGTGATAGAACTGTATCATCATCATCATAATACCCTCCTCCCGCTTGCGGCAGTGTCGGGTCTGCGGGGTTCTCATCCTCCACCCCCGCCTATCCCCCACCAAATCCCTCTCCACCCCGCACGTCTCCATGTCCCTCTGAACCACCTCCTCCGACGTCCGTTTTGGTCGTTATGCATACCCATAATGGACCTAATAAGCTGCTCCTCCTCTCCTCGTCGCATGCCCATGCCACCTCAACCGCTTCTCCCTCATCTTTTCCGCGATGTCTGCCAACCCCAAGCTACCTCTAAAGTAATCATTCCAGACCCTGTCGGCCGTGACACCCCAGTCCTGTAGCGCAGCACTAGCATCTCAGCCACTTGCATGCTCCTCCCATGGTTCTTCCTAAATGCCCAACACTGATCCATTAGGCAAAGCGGGCCTAACGGCCGTTCTGTAAACATTGCCCTTTACCTTACCTTACAGGACTCCACTTCCGCCATTGAACATTAATTCAATGGGTCACGTCGGAATTCCCATTGCTCTGGAAAACTGATCCTAAATAACGAAACTCTTGCCCCACTGGTATACCATCACCGCCACGGGATCCGGAACATTCGCTCCCTAGTACTTTTCGCCCCTAGGATGTTTCACCCCAGGTAGGGCAATGGGATTTTAGTTTATGTTTGCGTATAAGAAATATGCGGCAATTTCGGCAAGAATTCTACATATTGTGGAGACATCAACAATAGAAATTTAATGGAATTTCTGAAAGGAATAGCACAACATTTTGAAATTTAGTTTATGTTTGTGTCTTTTTTATTTTTTTAAAATTATTACATTAAACAGAGGAAAAAAAGAAATAATTTCCTGGGGGTGGTGGACGTCGCCAAAAACGAGGAAGAATAGGCTTAGAAGAAGGGACCAAACCAGTCGTGGGAGCAGGTTGTCTGTAAGGATATGGTAGTGTGAAGGGTGGACATGGACCTGGTGGGAGATAGGCGGGGGTGAAGGGCTAGAACTCGGAGACCCGACCCTGCCGCAGGCGGGATAAGGGTGTGATGATGGTTAGACTTTTGGGACATTGGAATTAGATGAGATATTATGGAGTGTTTTTGAGTTCTTAATCGGAAAAATATTTTAAAGATAATATGTAATTGTTTGTTTTACTCTACTTCCAGGTGCATCTTGTTTTAACAATAATAGTCATACTGCATCTGTGCCAATATTCGCAAAACTATTTTGGATGCGAAATGAGTTTTAAGAATGGTTCGTAGTAAGCAAGCGATATCGAATGACAATAGTCCATCCACTTGTGGTACTAAAGTTCAGATGACTGTTGCTAATAGAGGGTTGCGAACCTATTCCCAATCACAATATCGAAACACGAAGAAGCGGTCTTCCATCGTATCGTCTGCAGCCTTCACAAAACTTGGTCAACAGGAGTCTTTGAAACATGACAAGATGATGAAGTTACGCAAACATCAGCATCAAATTCAGGAGTTGAGAAGTCCAGGTCAAGAAAACTGCAAGCTGAAGTCGGATACTATTGGTCTGAGAGGCGGCTCAAAGGAACGGTCTGCGTCCCCTCATCTGGTCAAACGGTCAGTGAATCAGCGGAAAGGTTCAGCAGCAGCACAGTCAGAAGGTGAGAGGAGCAGTCCTAAAGATGATTGCCACCCCTCTTCAGGTTTGTTGAACGGGATTGAGAATGTAACTGGTGGTGCCAAGCTGAAAATAGATGTTGAATTTGAAGATACAGATGAAGATGAAGAGAATGAGGGACTCAAGAAAGTCATGGAGAACATCGAGAAGGATCTCAGTGTGGCCGAAGACGTAAAGAAAGGCGGGTTAGTGAAGAGGTCACATGCTTCCACTGCATCAACCAATGAAAGTTGGGTGGCATTTGGTGAGAAATGTGGGAAAAAATTAAAAGGGATCTCACGTATGGATGTGGTTGCCAACTCTGATAAATTTCTCACAAAAGTGAAAGAAAATGGAGTGAAAGAATTAAATACTGAGCATCTCGACACATGTTCGGTTGTTCTGGAGGATGTGGAAATTGATCCCTCAAGTGAAGTGTCTCCATTGAATGATGCATCCAGAGGTATAGTATTGCATGATTTCAAATAGGATGTCATAACCACAGATATTTTTATTAACTACCATCTTTATCGACTAGAGAAAGCTTATGACTATTCCATGACATTAAGTTATGGAGGTATTACGAAAAAGGGGGTAGAAAAAAATTTCATTCAAATGCAGTGAAGCCCGGTTGTAACGAACCAGGAAAATGTACTAAAAACGGTTCGCTATACCCGAAGTTCGTTGTAACGGGTTAAAGATTTCACTGGGAAACTTTCATTGTTGAAATACAGTACATTATAACCAAGAGTTCGTTATTAACGGGTTCGCTATAGCCGAACTCTACTGTAGTTCAGGATATGTATGGTTCCATAGCTAGGTTAAGGACACCTTGGGAAAATACTGCAGACTTCCCATTGAAGGTTGGGGTACATCAAGTCTGGTTATGGACGAGTTGCTGACGTGGGTAGGAGAATGGTCCCCTCAGTTCATGGCATTTGATGACATGGATTAGTGATTACAGAGCACAAGTAGCAAAGGGACTAAGCGATATTAGAGGAGCAATAGAAAAGGGAGGGCTAAAGATAAACAAGAAGAAGACCGAGTATTTACCTTTCAATTGGGAAGGACAGGAAAATAGTGGTCACGTACTGTCTAGGGGCGAACTCGTGAAAAAGGTTGCAAGAGGTAAAGTACTTAGGATCAACGTTCCAAAGCAATGGGGAGATGGACTCTGATGTGATGCATAGAATTAGTGGTGGATGGTTGAATTGGACACAGTCGAGTGGAGTCCTGTGTGATAACGAGGGACCCAATGAAAGTGAAAGGGAAGTTTTCAGGGCAGTGGTAGTGAGGATTTTTTTGTTGGTTTTTTAGGACCCTTCAACTACAAAAGTCATTAGCGTAGATCTGATGCAGACACTGGACAGACACTATACTAATGCAACGATTTATGGGTATTAGTGGTACACAGTTTTCCCCAGCGGCCACCCATGCCAGTACTAGCTGGGGTTGTGTTGCTTAACTTCAGTAATGAGACGAGAACTGGTATGTCCAACGCTATTCGCCACTGCAGGTACCGAGGAAGAGACAGATTAATAGAATCCAAGTAGCCGAGATGCGAATGCTGTGGTACATGAGTGGAATGTCGAGTTGATAGAATTAAGAATGAGTATATTACAGGTAGCCTGGGGGTTGTGGGCATCGCAAAAAATGAGGGAGAATTGGTTAAGATGATATGGAACCTTCTGGAAAAGATGAAATACTATGAATTGTGGAGTACCCTCTTCATGTTATCATTCCCAACAACCGTAGCAACTCAATTAAGTCGCATACGTTCTTGGATAAAATGAATAAGACCTATAGCAACCCTACATGCCCTTAGAAGCGACTGAAGGGACAGTGACACTGGATCGGAAACTAGCCATTTGTGGCCATCATTCAATAATTCGTCCTGATTCCTGCCTGTTTTCCTTATCTGCCTCTATCAGGGCAGATTTTTCCTTTGTCTTTTATCGTCCGATTTTTACATGTTGAGTGTAATTTGATCACTTCTGTATGATCTTTCGTCCTCTCCATCTGCACAAGCAATTAGTAACAATTCCTTCGCCTATGGTTAGATCGGTTATCTTTAATAGGATCTATCAGTGGCATTCGTTATTAGTCGCACAAAACCTTGCAGACAGCAACGCCCCCAGCAGCAACCCAGTTCAACCATCATGCATGGGTGCAGTAGAGTCCTAACAACAAATGTTGATATTTATTAAATAAAATTTATCACTTGCTATGGCACTCAAAAAAGTGGAACGTCTTAGTGAAGGTGGCGTTAAAAATTCTCAACGTATTGATGTTGATGGAAAAAGAGAAAAAGAAAAACCAGGAAAGTACCGTAATTATTCTAATAAACGGCGCCCTCCAATAACCGGCGCACCTTTCAGCTGAAAATATAATAAACGGAGCGCAGTAAATCCAGATTCGCGAGTGGCGTCAGCAAAAATCAACATTAATGAAATCAACTTGTCTGGCTAAAGAGTTTCCATTTATAACTCGAAAAAATAATAAACGGCGCAACAAAAAGTCTTTGAAAAAAAACAAAAAACCGGCGCGTTGTTTATTAGAACAATTACGGTATAACTAAACATAAAATTGATTTGGTCGCACCACTTCTCATCTGATCACTGAAGTTAAGGAATGCATCCCCAGCTAGTACTAACATTGGTGGCCACTTGCAAAAACTGGGTACTGCAAATACCCCAAAATCGTCACATTAGTGTAGTTTCTGTGTCAATCTCTGCATTACAACTATGCAGTGGACAGGACACTACTGACCCTGTAGTTGATGGGCCCTACAACACCAAAAAAATGAAAGTGGTTTTGGTGTTTATATTTATTTTCTTTCTGCGTGGCTGCATTTCCACAAATAACATGCTAAAAAATTTTCTACGTCAAAAAACGTATTACCGTAATTATTCTAATAAACGGCGCCCTCCAATAACCGGCGCACCTTTCAGCCGAAAAAATAATAAACGGCGCGCCGTTTATTTCAAAACTGTCTGGAAGTGATCGTGCAAGCTAATTTGAATTTTTTTAATGATTAACCCTTTAATGCTACACAGGGGTACTGGTATCATCATCATCACACCCTTATCCAGCCTGTGGCAGGGTTGGGTCCGTGGGTCCATTGAACACGCTATGACTGAGAACACCCCAGCAGGCGTCTGGAACCCGCAGGAATATTGGCTGGTTGTCTGTGTGGGAATGCTGGCCTACCACACTGTTCCAACACCACATTTTACAACCAAAATATAAATTTTGGCAGGTAAATTAATGCTTTGTCAGTTTTAAAATCGCATGGTGTTTGACCTATTGCACAACAACGATAGGGCCTATTGCAATAAAGAATCAGGCTCGTGCCTGAACAGAGGTACTGGTGTACCCCAGGGTTTTTCTTCCTCCTCTCTGTTCTGTGGGTGACCCTGGTGCAATGCGATTCACAGTATTTTCCCATGATCGGTAGAACATCCTAATAAGTCACAGTCGTGCAAACTAAGCTTTAGTGCAGATATTGTTGAAAGAAAAGTTTCAAAGAGAAAGTATTCTTTAGTTAGCATTTAAATTGTTGGCAATTTCTGCAGTTGCGAATGATAGTAATCGTCCTGTGGCTAAACCTCTACAGTTATCTGAATCTAGGGTAAGGATTTAAAAGAATCATTTATTATTCTTCTCAATTTCATTTTGCCAATAAATTCAGATGCGAGAGTGGCATCAGCAAAAATCAGAATTAATGAAATCAACTTGTCCGGCTAAAAAGTTTCCATGTATAAATTGAAAAAAAATAATAAACGGCGCCCTCCTGTAAACGGCGCAACAAAAAAAGGCCTTTGAAAAAAAAAATAAAAAAAAAAAAATAAATAAACGGCGCGCCGTTTATTAGAATAATTACGGTATTTGGATTTACATTGATTTCAATGGGAAAAATTGATTTCAATGATGAACTTTTTGGTTCACGATTGTTTTTTTGTTGTTTGTTGGAGTTTAAGGTCCCGTCAACTACAAGGTCATTAGAGACCCGTCCACTGTATAGTTCTAATGCATATACTGCACAGACACTACACTAATGCGACGATTATTGGGTATTAGCAGTACCCAGCTTTCCCAAGCGACCACCCATGTCAGTACTAACTGGGCTTGCGTTGCTTAACTTCAGTGATCAGACGAGAACTGGTGTGTCCAACGCAACTCGCCGCTCCCTTGGTTCACGAACAGAGCCAAGGAACGGATTATGTTTGCGAACCGAGGTATCAGTGTAGATATATTGAGCCTTGAAACAAAATCTAGCCATTTTATGTGCTGATTAGTGGTTGAATTACAGTAGACAGATTTAATCCTTTAGCAATTTCTCATGTTAATTGGCTGTTCCCTTCAATCAATGTCTTCATCTGCCTTAACACGTCTACCAGCAGGTGGTCACCATATATGATATTTAGCTTTTTTGTAATATTTCACCCTGTAGCAGGTTTGATTTCTGTAATGTCATTTATACTGTAGTTTCGTTTATGTGACATTTAACTACCAGTCCCTGTAGAAGACATTGTGATCTCTTGTTAGAAGACTTTGAAATATGCTCTCTAGGTGTCGAAATATGCTCTCTAGGTGTCGAAATATGCTCTCTAGGTGTAGCTTTTATTATGTGGTAGCATTGGAGTGTGGTCATGTTTTTTAGTGCTCCAGCTGGGTAAGGTAAATATTTGGATTATGTTGATTATTCTTTGTGGGTGGTTTTGTAGGTAGCTATCATTTGAACTGACTTAAAAGTTTTCTGCTGACTAATTTCATTATTGCGAATGACCTTGATTCCTCAAGATTGTATATGATATTCATGCATGCTCTAGGGGGCTAGTGGAAACACCATTGTCCAACCATGTGGTGTATTTTAGGTGTGTCACAATCTAAAGGAATTTCCATATTTAGTTGTTTTCTTTTATTATGTGTATTGAAAATATCTTTGTGTGTGACTTAAAGTGATCTCTGGGTGATTTTATTTTAAGAGAGTGTCATTTTGTGAAAGTGCAATTTTTTTTATATGCATACTGTATGTGTGTAGTGGGCAGCTGTTTAAATGGTGTGAAGCATTTTCTTCCCCACTTGGATCTTGAAATCATAGATGTATAGGTGTTTGCTTGAAGTATTTGAGGTAGTTGGTAAAGGCTCTGTGGGCAATGCCAACATCTTTTGTAGAACTTTACTCATCATATACAGTAATGGGAATCTTGATATTGAGAGAAGTGCAGTGATAATCATCATCATACCCTTATCCCACCTGTGGTAGGGTCGCGTCTGCAAGTTCTAGCCCTCCACTCCCTTCTGTCAACTACCAGGTCCCTGTCCACCCCACACAGTGCCATATCGTTATGGACAATCTGTTCCTATGTCTGCCTCGGTCTCCCCCTGCCACCAACCACCTGCATTCCTGGCAAGGACCTAATGAGCTCCTCCCCTCTTCTCATGACGTGTCCATACCACATCAGCCCATTATCCCTCATTTCTTCTGCGATACCCACCACCCCCAGGCTTCCTGAAATATACACGTTCCTAATTCCATCAGTTCTCAACATGCAACTCATGTATCGTAGCATTTGCATCAGCCACTTGCATTCTATTGACATAGCTATTCCTTACTGCCCAACACTCTAATCCATTCAACATAGCTGGTCTAACCACTTTCCTGTAGAACTTCCCTTTTAGCTTTATTAGGTCCCATTTATCACACAAGATGTCACCTTGTGCCACTTTTGGACTTACACTCCTTCCACCACCATTGGACTGTACCTCCTACTCTACTCTGCCCAAAAATGTCTTTCCACAGGTTCTTATTTTTCTGGCGACCCTATGACACATGGCATCAGCTGTCCCCCTCCCAATCCCAGTCTACCTGCCTGTGCACTTGTATAAATTCCTCCATTTTGGTGGGTAGTTTCCACCACCTGATGACTTGCTCACCTTTCCAAGAATTTGATTTGCCTGATGATTTCACTAGGATTTCTACCATAAGTAATCTATGGCCACATTCTTTTTGAAAATTTTCACTGGAGTGCCCAGTAATCACAAACCTTTACTCTACACCACCTTCTAACCATGAAGAAATCTGACATCCATTGTGGCAACTGGAATGTGATTAAATGCTTTGCCAATGCAAGGCCAAGTGTTTGCTGTGTTGAGGATTTGCTGCCCTTCTATACTAACTGCTCCCTATCCCCCTCCCCCATGGACTTTCTGATATACCTGGTTATCTTTGCCTACATGACCATTAAAGTCCCCTCCAATAACTAAGTACTCATTACCCTCACACTGCCCTACCTCAGCCTCTAGTGAGTGCACAAAGTCCTCAAATTCTGTCCAGAAACTCACCTTTGTGGGTTCATCAAGACCTGCTTGAGGGGCATGTGCATGGATGAGCTGGAGCACTACTCCTTGCCAAACCACTGTAACTAACAGTAGCCTGCTATTTATTCTTTTCACCAGGGTAACCCCTTGTTGTTGCTCACTATCTAATATATCCACCCCATTTCATCCCTCTTCACTAGCTGCATATATACGCTTGTATGCTTCACCAAGGGCTCTTGATCTATTCTTCTTCCACCTAGTTTCCTGGAGAAAAGCTACCTGAATCCTCCTTTGCTTTAGGATATTGACTAATTCCCCTGTTTTGCCAGTAAGGGTCCCCACATTCCACATTCCTAATCTAAGATTGGCCACTAAGCTTACTGAACATGCTCTGACTTGGGCCACCCCAGTCAGGTATGTTGGCTCTGCTTGCCATTGGGGACGCTGGCATACCCACAGGGGACTCTTGGTGTGCTATCTGCTGCAGTGTCTGAGGTCCCAAACCTCCATGACATTGTGGACTACTGTTGATGGCGGCCTGGGGCCTGCTTGCCCGCCCCTAATGGCCAGTAGCACTGGGGGTTAGAATCCCCTGCACTGTAGGTTTGAAGACTTGAATTTCATTTCATATATGTGCAAATTTTGAATTCCCTGCTCACAGGCCCCATCCACCACAGAGCCCACCAAGGGGACGCCCATTTGGGTCGCCAGGGTTGCTCAGACAGGTAACCATCAGAGAGCCATGACGCTTGAGTACCATGACCAATAGGCATCGACAGCTGACCAGGACATCTGCGACAGTAACTCTAAGGGGTGGGAAGCGCCCCCTTTGGCCAATTGATCAGACTGAGTGTTCTTCTGACCATCTGTTTTCCACTGGAAGCTGTGGTCAAAGTGGCATGTTAGAGACTAGGGCCTGCATCACCTATTCCCCTCAACCACTTTTCCCAGGGGTTCAGGCCTCCATGCATGGGGATAACATGTGGGTAGGCATTCTTATGGTCACCTCTCAGAGGAGCCTACATTGACGAGGGCCAATTTTGATGTTTCAGGTAGGCCTTCATTTGCAGTTTGTTCCAACACTGCATAATACAACCTAAATATAAATTTTGAAATGCAAATTACTTCTTTGTTGGTTATAATAATAACAATATTGCATGGTGTCTGACCTATTGCTCAATTACTATAAGCAAGAGCTTGAGACAGCCATGCTGGAGAGTAGTGATGTAAGTTTTAAGAATATTGAAATGCCTCCAAAGAGAGTTCTTGAGTGGGGGTTGCCAGGTACTAGAAATAGAGCCAGCCAAAATCCAGGCAGAGGTTGCTAGATGAAAGATATCCATTTCAGGCTCAAGCCCTAGCATACACAGGCTGAAAATTGGTATTGGGCGATCTCCAATGTTTCATGCAGGGTCACCCAGCATTCAGGAAACTATAAGGGGAAGTCAATAAATAATGAGTCAGTGAATATTGCACAAAAAGTATGGTATGTAGAAATGTGCAGATGGGTCTGAAATGGAGAATCAGGTGTGGCCTAATGATGCATCCAGTCATTTGTGTGCACACTGCTGTGAACCATACCATGGCTAAGCCCCACTGATACAGTAATGTCGTCTACTGCTAGATGATGGTCTTTCTTTATGAGCTCATCCACTTTTGGAACATGTGCTTCTGTGTCACAATTTTGTGCTCCACTCCATGGATCATCACCAAGTGATATGCGTCCTTCATGAAAGTGCTTGTTCCACTCCTGAACTCTTGCCTGTGACATACAGTACTATCCATAGATCCTTTCCATTCGTCTGTTAGTTTCACATACTCCTACACCTCCAGCTGTCCAAAAACGCCCATCAATGCAGCTTAGCTTTGGATGCCTCCATTCTGTGTTGCTTTCAAACACAAAATGACTGGATGCTGCAGATGCTCAGTTATAATTGTTTTCTCACTCCCTCCTGGACAAGTAATGGCATCTGGCAAGAGAAACACACATGTATTGTTAGGCCACACCCGACTCCATTTCAGACCCATCTGCACTTTTCTACATACATTTCACATTTCTTTTTGTGCGATATTCACTAACTCATTTATTGACTGCTCCTAGTAAATCCAAAGTAGATGGCAATGGAAAGGGAAGGAATTGTTTAAGAAGTAAGGTAGATGCTCTAAAGGGGTGGGGAGCAATAGTCCCTCCAATTAGCCCACCAACAGCTCCATAAACTGAAGGAGACGTCAGTGAAGATCTACCTCAGGCTGTGAAAACTCCTATCACCAAAACACAGGGTTATTCTGCCAGTAATGGAGTTCCCCAGATGTAGCAGGGTGTGCACCACATTGAGGTGATTGACAGGGGTGTAAAATTAGGAGATAACAAGTTACCAGGGAAGTCAATAATCACAATTGGTGACACAGATTTAAGTGGTGTAGATAGTTGGGCACTACCAGAAGGGCTAGAAAGAGATTGTGTTAGTGTTGCTTCACTTCCTGATGCCCATCCGGTGTACATAAAGGATAGGAATGCTAGTATCATGAAAAGTGAAAGGGAGGATTGTCTGGTTATATTACAGATAGGGTCCAATGATATAACCCAGAATAAACCTGCAACAACAGATCTGGTGGAAATTTTGGGAATGGCCATGGAAGTCAGAAACATTAGACCAAAGGCCTAAGGTAATGATTTGCTCAATCATTGAAAGAAGTTACAAATGCTGATTAGCTACTGCTAAGGCCAGTTGGATAAGTGATGGGATGTTTCTAGAAGTGCAAAGGATTGGAATGAAGCTACTTGAAAATAGGACATGCTTCACAGATCTTCACTACAGGTTTGCAAGGGATGGATTTCATTTCAGTAAAAGGGCTGCCACTAGGGTTGGAACAAAAATTATAGGGTTTATCATTGATTTTTATGAAAGAGAGAGGGGCAAGGCATTCCAGGTGAAGGTGCAACATGCATTACAAGGGGCTACTAGACAGCAGTAGTGTACAAATGGGCAGGAAATTGCCTGCAACCAGTCATTTGACTTAGCTTGTAATTAATTTTAGAAACATAGTCAATAAAGTGGCCAAGTTTAATGCACTTGCTGCCACATGGGATGCTGATATCATTATAGGCACGGAATCATGGTTAAGGGAAGGTATCAGCTCAAATGAGATTTTTCCTGATAAATAATAGTACATAAAAGAGACAGGGAAGTAGGTAGAGGAGGCGTGTTTGCTGCTGTAGGCAAATCCTTGAGAAGTTCTAGAGAAACAAGGTTTGAGGGTGAGTGTGAGATGCTGTTGTAATCATTCTGGCTCATTGGGGGGGGGGGTGAATTATGTTATTACCTTCTACTGTCCAACAACAAAATGATCCAAATCCTTTGCTGAATTTGGTTCACTCTTTGGAGTGCCTCAATCAGAGAAAGAGGATCACAGGTGTTATTCTGGTTGGGGACTTCAATCTTCCAGGGGTGAAGTGGGACAGTGTGCAACCTGCTTCTGATTCCAGTCTTTCATGTGCTCTGCATTCCTTCTTGGAGCAACTCTGTTTGACTGCATCTTAGCAGGTTGTGACCATGCCAACTTATGAGAAGGGGGAAATTTTAGACCTAGTTTTTCCTAATGTGCCAACCTCTTTCAGGGATGTGAAGTGCATTAAGGGAATTAGTGACCATGCTGGGGTTAAGGTTGAGATAGCAAAATGCTGCTGAGGTATTGTACACCTTGTAGGGAGACTTATCAATATCCCAGAGCTGATTGGGAGTTGCATATATCATATTTAGAATCCCATTTTAATGATTTTCAGGTCACTGGCAATTCTTGCAGTGTTGAGGATTCTTGGCTAAGGTTCTCAGAACATTGAGAGGAGGGTACAAGACAGGCCATCCCTACTAAGAAGAAGCAGGACAATGGTTTTCTGGATTGGTATACCCAGGAAGTGAATGCACCTTTGGTTAAGCAGAGAAGAGTCGGGAACATATTTAGGAGGGAGCTAAATCTAGATAGGGAGGCTGCTTTTAAGGAAGCCAGGAGATGTGATGCAACCTTGCTCCAGTATTAAAATTTACTGCTTAAAGAATTTGGCACCCAGGAGGATGCTGCAGGACATGTAGGTATCTGGCACCACGTGTATCAAAAGCTCGAAATCATTGCCATCTAGTCGTAGTGTTGACTTAAAACATCCCAAAATAGGTATGCTAGATGAACCTACCCCACGAAAGGATACACTGGGTAGCAGCTTGGGAGCACCCATTTGGATGTAGCTCCGAGCACACAGCAGAGACAGATCGCTGCCAGAGTCAATCAGTGTGTCAAGACTGAGGCCACACAGTTCAACTGTCTTGACTGGCCAAACTGGGACTTCGCTGAGCACTACCTGGCAACTCTGATTCTGACTTGACGAACATGTCGAGGCAAGATGTCCGAACTGCTGGCACTTAAAGCACTTCCGTTCCTTGTGCTTATGTGAGCAGTTGTTGCTCACGTGATCCCTTTCATCACAGTTGAAACAGAAAACAACTTGCGCAGGTCTTCTTGGGCTGCTCATCACTGGCCATGCTGGACCACCCAGCAAGGGTTTAGCATTCTGCTTCATATTTTCATACAACAGCAACTTAAATGGGAAACTAGCGATGTCATGGGCACCATAGAGAACAACTTTATTTACATCAGAGTCGTTGATCCCATCAATGATATACTGAATCACCAATTCGGTTTCTACGCTCGCTTGAGAGGCAATGCCCAACATCTGATACATATATTCGTGGAATGACTCGCTCGGCAACTTCCGCTGACGAGACAGCTGCTGATGGATGACCTGACTGCTTATATGAGAGGAAAGTTCACGGAGCATTTCATGTCCAAGATTTCCCCATGTGTCACCACATTTCTGGTATTTGATGAATAACAAATGATGGGCATACATGACTTTGTGTGTATCTGATCATCCACTGAGTAGAGACAATTCTTCGAATTCTTTTATACAGGCAGAAATTCTCTGGGTGGGCTCATCGCCAGAAAGGGAGCTATGTAGTCTTCAACATCTCAAAAGGGTAGACACTCCTGCCCAACCCTTCTTTCGTGACCATCAGGTACACTGTCTCATCTTCTAATATTTCTTCAGGACTAGCCATGTCACCAGAGGACTCCTTTTCCCATTCCATGGCAATAGCTAATTGCAAACGAGCCTTTAACTCCTGTTTTGACCCAGACTTTTTAAGACCAAAAGCCCCAAGGGCATCCCACAATTCACATATCTTCAAAGAGTTGAGAGAGGAAGCGATCCTCTCCACATCAATGGCGGATTGGCCACGCCCTTCTTCACCAACTTCATCACCTTGGGCCGCCATATTGGAGAACGGAGAACAAAGGAAGAGAAAAATTTACAATTTCACTCACTCGCTTAATGTCTGCCGGTACCGGTCACCCATATGACCACTGGCAATTCCTAACCTGATCCCCATTGCAATCCCTAACTATCCCATTGCAATCCCAGACAAGGGATGTCTATCCCAGACAGGCCCCCAAAATTGTTGTTTCAAAAGTGACTATTTATTTGGACACACATTGAAAGGATAGTAGGAAGGATACAGCATCAGGCGCAGGCTTGGCAGGTAGCATACATCAAACAAGTTGGTGCAGGGTAATCTTCATCAAGACACATCATCAACACAGCAGCAACATTACATTAACATACACAGATCGTTGCACATCACAATAATTCCGTCACAGTCCCACACAGTTCATGAAGCATCACTATTAATTCATCACAGTCACACACAATTCATGAAGCATCATCATTACTTCGTCACAGTCCCACACAGTTCATGAAGCATCACTATTGCCTGTCTTGGACCCCAACACGTAGTCTTCCCCATTGTCTACTCTTTCTTACCCCCACCCTGTACAGATGTCTCCACACTTCTCACTCTTCCTTTGTTCTGCTGGTTCTTTGCCACCTTTTGCTGATGTTGCTCTATTCCTCTGCTGCCTAGTGGAGGCGTCAGTATAACTATCACCTGACCCTTCTATGACGCCATCTAGCAGAGGCGTCTGGCACAGATACAGTGCATCAACTAGCAAGGGCATCTGATGCAGCTAGGGCGCCATCTAGTGAGAGCGTCTGGCAACCCCACAATACCCAACAAGAAAAGACATCATCATCACCATACCCTTATCCCACCTATGACAGGGTCAGATCTGTAGGGTCTAGACCTCCACTCTTGCCACGAGGTCCCCATCCATACCAGACGCCACCATATCCTTATGGACATCTTGCTCCCATTTCTGCCTTACTAACCAGTGTTACTGACCAGCCAACCATGTTTTTACTAACTTGGGTTGCATTGCTTAACCAGAAATAAAATGTGCTAAGTGCTTTGTGGACCTGCCAACTTCCCTAGATAGGTAAAGAAAACATCGAAGATCATGTACTCAAAGATTGGTTAAGATTGGAGAAAGTGGTACATGTGTAGACAATTTTGTAGGTCTGGGGTTTGCCGAGACCCCACCTTGTGGACGGGAGGTTAATGCAATGCAGTTATTTGGCCCTTTTCAAATTCTGATAACAGTTTACCATGACCCATTTTGTTCAACTGTGTTGGAAATGTAGCTCATCCACCTTTACACATTCATATGCAACCAAAGTACAATATACCATTACCTTTCTATTATTATGTGCACCCCATGGGTCATGATGCTATCATTTTGACTCAGGGCGGATCTCATAAATGTCCATTCTTTCAAGGTTCTAAGCAACTTCTGCCACATACCATTACAATTTCTTTTGTCATGCACATTGTATTTGTTGTACTTTTAATGCTGTTCTTCTCTTATCACTGACATTTCACGCCTTCCATTCGGTGGCATGGTGCTATCATTTTGACTCAGACCTTGGTGTTTGCCACCCGTGTGTGCTGGGGGTAGAATAAGTCCACTGCATACCTGCATGTCGTAAGAGGCGACTAAAAGGGGTGACCTTTTCTTGCCCCAGTCTGGAAAACACCACTGTCGTCCTTATCTCTGACGTGTTATGGACAGGACGATACCAACATCGTGGTTGTTCCAGTGTTTGGTCTGACTTGTTCTCGGTCAATGTAGGCTCCTCACTGATGTGACCGTAAACAAACGCCTACCCGCGTGTTTGCCGTGCATAGAAAACTGCGCCCAGGGGCGCAGGTCTCTATGCACGGCGTATATGGCCTGGCCGCTCCATCTGCTCTCCGGATGCTGGACAGTGTTCATCACGCTGGCATCCAGGTGTCCATTGGGGCGTTCCGCACAAGTCCAGTACTCAGCCTTTATGCTGAGGCTGGTGAACCACCACTGACTGTGCGGCGGCAGTGCCTGGCAGCTGCATATATTTTGCGGCTGAAAGGTCAGCCACAGCACCCTACACACCCGGCCGTCTTTAGTGACACTGTGAGACGGCCATTCGACCACCGCCCGGGGGTTCCCCCTCCATTCGGTGTGCGGTGGATGGACGGTCTTACCGGCCTGGGTGTTACTCTGCCTAGGGTGCAGCCTGTGCTGCCGGCCTCTGTGCCACCCTGGACAGTGCCAGAGCCAAGTTTAGATTTGTTGCTTGCAGCCTTATCCAAAGCCAGTACCGATAGGTCAGTGTACCAACAAGAGTTTGGACGCCTCTCTTGGACCTATCGAGGCCATGTTTTTATTTACACGGATGGGTCGAAGGATGGCTCCTTGGTGGGTTGGTCAGTGTTTACAACTGGTCATCTCATGGGGGGGGCCGCCTTCCAGGCGTCGCCAGTGTCTTAACTGCGGAACTCACAGCTCTGCACAGGGCACTGGAGCTCATCCAAGTATTGAATGACAGACACTTTGTTGTTGCGACTGACTCCTTATGCTCCCTTCAGCTGTTGCACACTCTATATGGCAGACATGCCATCGTCCAGGGTGTGCACAGATTGCTGCTTGTGATTCGTAAGCAGGGCAAGACAGTGTTATTCATGTGGGTCCCGGGGCATGTTGGCATCATGGGGAATGAGAGGGCGGATGCCCATGCCCGTGCCAGATACACCTAACACTGCTGTTCCCTCCTCAGATGCTCTCCCTATGGTGCGGCTGGCGGTCCCAGTGGTTTGCAGAGACCACCAACAAACTCCGCACAGTGAAGGACTCTCCAGAGCACTGGGTGTCCTCGTGCCGCCAGTCACGGAGGGAGGAGGTTGTGCTTGCTCGGCTTCGGATCGGTCACACCTTCCTCACCCATTCCTACATTTTACGGGGTGAGGACCAACCATGGTGTGACTTCTGTTGGGAGCCTCTCACAGTGGCGCACATCTTTAGTCACTGTGAGAGATACCGAGAGCTTAGATGGCGACTAAGAGTCAGTTTAGAGCTCCCCACTTCACTTGGGGATAACCCCCAGGCAGTGGAGAGGCTGGCCTCTTTCACAGAATTTGATTTATACTCGGTTTTTTAGACAGTTTTTGTATTTATTCTTGTATTATTTTGGCTTTTGCCTTTTATTTATGTGTCTGTTTTGGCTTTTGCCATGTGTATTGTCTGTTTTGGCTTTTGCCACGTTTTTTATTGTCTGTTTTGGCTTTTGCCACGTTTTTTATTGTCTGTTTTGGCTTTTGCC
>JAAFCE010007744.1:26013335-26096977 GCA_013389805.1 Trigoniulus corallinus
ACGATTGAGCTATGAGCACCACCTAGTGATTTGCAAAGGGAAGGGTGAAAAGCATACAGGTAAAATGGCGCATCCCAAAGATTACTTTCAAAGTTTGGGCAGACATTAATTACTTTTATCAAGTATATATCAACAGTAGAGTAAAAGGCAAGCGGTTGATTTCTTCTGCTTCACTCATGTTTCAAGTGCTATGCTGAATCGTATGGTCCTCTGTAGGTCAGGGAATCATACATTCTCCATATCTCAAGCTGGCGTTTGTGCCTGAGCGTTTCCATTTTCCTCTACCACCCGTAACATACGTTTTAAAAAAGCGCATTACTAAATCTCCCTATTGCCATGTTTCCTACTCCCGTAGCGGAAACACAAAACTATTAAACAAAGAGACCGACGATAAATAATTATAAGGGTTGCAACTGCAGGTTGGCAGCTGACTGCATTAAAATTCCATCCAGCCTATGGCCATATACTGACCCTGCCTTGGTGCACAATCCATTAAACTAAGTTTTTACCAGGGCATTGAAAATTGTTGAAATACGTTGACCATTTTCTATCGATGGTGATGAAACAGAAAGTCGTTAAATTATTTGTTTCGATACAAAGTACAATCAGTTATCTGAAATGTTGGGTTCCATCGAATTGCAGCTTGAAGTAATTTTTCCGTCAATTCTTGCATTTTTTTAAATCTGTGGTTCCTCTTTTGTCAATCCATTTATGAGGCAAAATTGAAGACCAGAAAATCTGGACATTTACAGCAAAGGTAATTGAAACTTCATCGTGTAGGAATCAAACTCGTTCAAAATTATTATTCGAAATTTATAATTTAGAAGAAATGTTTTGAAGAGAAGTGTATGTTTTATTGAAGAATCCAATAATTGAAAGAAATTGTAAGGTTCCTATGTTTAACTTTGAAGTTGATGCCCTTCCCTTCACAACACTATTGGGGTAGCAAAATGGTTCATTTTTGTACAGTGAAACCTCTCAAAATTGGTACACCCGTGGGACCCGGCTAAAGTGTACCCATTAAAGGAATTGCATGCAATTTTGAATTTGTGTTTATGTGACAGTCTTGCTTTATGTTTTTTTTATATTATTGAAATTATTATTATATGAAACAGAGAAAAAAGAAATAAATGTCCATTTGCCCTCACAGGGGTGAAATGTTTGGGGCATAAAGTACTCAGGGGCGAAATGTTGGGGACGAAGCGTTGGGGCAAAACTTCTGTAATCCCCCATGTGGTGTACTATGGAACCCTCTAATATGCAATGGGAAGATGAGACAAAATTTAACAGGTGTAGGAGCTCCCCTGGTGCCAGTGGAATTTTCCAACCAACAGTAGACCAACGACAAATAAGCATAGGGGTTGCAACATTGGTCGTCAACTGGCTGCGGGAAAGCACCGTGTGGTTTATGGAAGTTTGTCTCATCTTCCCATTGCATAGTAGAGGATTCCATAGTACACCACACAGGACATCAGTTTTTCTTCTCATCCAAAGGAAATTACACTCAGATCATCTCAATCGTCTGAAAGAAATCCTCCCCCTCAGTCTGGTATCTAACCTAGAACCACTGACAGAGTTACCGAGTCACCATGGTAGGATCCTAGCTTCTCATACTGTGCATGAATTATGCTCCTTTTATAATTTTGTACTGCATTTTTGGAAACTTTATATACTGTACATATTATAAAGCATAGGTTCCCAACCTTTTTAGTTCTAGCGCCCACTTTTTCAATTAGTGATATGGTTACCCCCCCCCCCCCCCCTTGAGGGAAATATTGTCTACTAGCATTTGAACATCAAGCAAGAGATATTTCAAATTATTTTATTTGAAAAGTTCAACATTTAAAAAAATCATCTTTTACGATTATATTAACATCATTTACCTTATTTTAAAACAATATTAATAAGTATAATATTGCTAATGAGAGTGCTGGATTTGGTGTGATGACACTAATTTTTCAATGTTTGGTGTCATTTTTGTCATCAGTAGTCTCAAGTCACCATGTTCCACAATTGATAACCCATTTCTCTTCTTTGTTATAAAATTGCAAACTATGCTAAATCCTCTTTCAGCTAAATATGATGATGGAAATGCTATGAAAGACTTTTGTAGCAACAGCCCATAAGGCTGGATATAATATGGGAATTTCCTTTTGAAGCCAAAATTCATGATATCCATTTTTTTATTTAAATTTCAACTCTTCATTTGCTGATAATTCTATTAACCCTCGAGCGGGCACGTCAAATACAGTTACACCAGCGGGTGCAGTTACATAGCATGTTATACCTACATTCACCCACCAGAATTTCTTCAAAATGAATTTTTGTGGTACATAAATGTTTGACAAGTATTGAAATGGAATTAAAATGTGAAAATTATGCTAAATATATGATATACAGAACAGAATTGTTGATGCTGAAAAATGTAATTTTTTGACTACTCCGATTGTTCTTCGACACACGCAATGGTGAACTTCATTCACAATCTATGACCAGATTGATTTTGAAAACCCAAAACAAAAAAATGGCTGAAGGTAGAAACTTGAAATTAAGCTGGGACCTTGAAAATGAATCTAATTAAAGTTACCTAGAAGGGCAATAGATTTGGTCAATGTTTAATAGGTTTATTTAATGAAATTTTGTGCATGGTGAACTAAGTTCACCAATGCGCCCGCTCGAGGGTTAATTCTTCTTGTAATGGCAAATCTGTCATTTATATGTTTGAAGTAGATTTTAAAATCCATTCTGGGATGATCATGTTGAGAATATCCTTTAATCTATGAGTAAAATCTCCTTTGAGTCCATTCAAATGCTGCGTTTAAGAAGAATGCTGCGGAAAGACTGGGAAAGTGATAAAATTGTCTTCATGTCAAAGTTTGCTTGTAAAGTTCGTTTTGACACAAATGCAGAAATAGTTGCCTTTGCTCTGATAAAATTCAAATCAACCCCTTGCAGCTGTAGATTCATTTCATTAAATTTGTTATACAAGTCCGTTAAATAAGCTATATCACTTTTAAACCTCATCAAATTATCTCTTAAAGCATCATTTTGATTTTCAAAAACGTTATAGTTGAGTCAAAGAGTTCAAGAAATCTGCAGAAAGGCATGGAAAGGCATGTACCCTTTGATAGCCAATGAACCTCTGTATGCAAAAGCAATCGATTGAAGTCTTCATCATTTTCATCACAACGTTTTCTAAACAATCTATCATTGTGAGCATTGCTTCTTATCTTGTTTACTGCTGAGATTACATACTGCAGAGAATGATGAAGATGATCACTAAGGTTTTTTGCAACCAAATGTTGTCGGTGTATCACACAATGCACTGCAATTAAATTTCTTACCTCATCTTTCAAATAAGCAGTCATCCCACGATAGTGCCCAACCATTGCTGGAGCACCATCAGTAGCAATGGATATTATATTATTGAAAGGTATACCCTTCTCTTCAAAACACTGTTGAAATACATGAAATATAGATTTCCCTTTAGTATCTGTTTCTAATTTTTTGCAAATAATAATTCGTGGCATAATTTTTCATGCCTTATGAAGCGAACATACACTAAAAGTAAAGATTCATTACTTGGTAAGGTGGATTCATCAAGCTGCATAGAAAAGTCATTAGTCTTCAAAAAATCAATTAGAGAACATTCAACTTCATCAGACATTTCATCAATTCGTCTCTGCACTGTATTACTGCTCAGTGGGATTTTTTTTTAATAATGTCAGCTGGTGGCTTGTGCAGCACCGTTTGCAAAACCTCACTCACAACTGGCAGTATCAAATCTTCACCAATAGTGTGTTGCTTTCCTGATTTAGCAATCAGTAAATAAATTTTATAAGAGGCATGCAATCCATCACTATTTTCCTTTGATGAAGCTGAAAACATATTGGCCAAGGTTGGGCGTCTCAAATGCTGATTTCTTAACATTTGAAAGTAAGATAGATTTTTATCTTTACTCTCAGGATGCATATATACTGGTGAAATGCTCTTCTCATCGTGAAGGTTTCATGGCTTCATTTGAGAAAACCTTCTGACAAATCAAGCACAGTGGCAGTGTCTTGTTTGTGGGTGACTGAATGAATCCATATTTCAAATAATCGACATTGTACTGTGGACATTTCTTTTTTGATGCTGACATGGGCTGATCCCTAAAAATAAATAAACAACAATCATTCTAATATAAGCAATATAAAATAATAAGACCAAAAATATGTACTTACCAGTGGCAACTAGTTATCACCTATAAATATACTGTTTGAATGGGGTACCATGACAAAAGCCTGTTCAAAGTCCAAGAATATGACATCAACCTGCTTTCTGTTGTCTAAAGCCTTTTGAATATAATCCATCAAGCAATCCATTTGGGTGTCACATGACCTCCCTTTCCTAAACCCATGCTGATTATTGCTAAGCATGCCATTATTTTCTATATATCCCATTATAGATGAGAATAAGATATGTTCAAAAATCTTGCATACAGCACTTGTTAAGGAAACTTTTCTATAGCACTTGGGGTCCAGTGTGTCCCCCTATTTGAAAATTGGTGCTATGTTAGCCAGTTTCCATGATGAGGGAACAATGCCAGTGTCCAACGAATTTTTAACTATTTCCACCAAGTAATAACTAATAATCCCTGAGAGCTGCTGCAAAATAAAAGGAGAAATGCCATCTGGGCCACGAGCCTTATAAACTACTGATTTACTCAGTAGTTGCTATATTCCCTCCCTAGTGATAATAACCTCATCCATTCCTCTCCTGGTGAATACCTATCATATACTGGCTGGAAGTCATTCCTACTGCTTTTAGCAAAGCTATTTGCAGATGTGTCATTGAAAACATTGGCAATCATGAGACCATCATCAACTAAATTTCCTGACCCATCCTTAATCACTGTATCCCTATATCCCTCTCTTCTGCACCTCTTAAGATAACCTGAGAATGCCTTGGGATTTTTCTTCAGCCTGTCTCCCAAAACGTTCTCATGAAAATTCTTGTATGCTTTCTTCATAACCTCTTTAACCCATTTTTGGGCCCCCTTATACTTCCCCACACTATTGTCATTCTTCCCCTTCCTATGTATGTTCCTACCCTTCTCTGATTCCACAAAGCTACCTTCACCTCTTTGGTGTACCATTCTGGGAGAACGTTAATCCTTTTCACCTTAGTAGGGACAGCCAGTTGTGTGCCCTCTTCTAAAATGGCTAGGAATCTTTGCCAAGATTCCTCAACGCCCTGTGTATTAATAATTGTATAAAAGCCATTTAATTGAAATTCAAGATATGCTTTAACACAATCCCAATTGGCCTTATTGAAATGGAATTCCACCCTGCCTGCAGCCACCTGTCTAGGCAACCTAGTGATGATCTCTACTCTAAGCCCTGCATGGTCACTAATTCCCTCAATACACTCTACATTCTTAATAGAGTTGGGCACATTTGTAAAAAGTAGATCTAGATTACCACCTTTCTCATGAGTAGGCATGGTCACAATGTTGCAATCCACTACAACACATTTGCTACAAAAAGAGATCTAGAGCTCCTGATAACCTAAAGTTTAAATTACACTGCATTTTCCTCTGGCATAGACGCTCCAATGATTGTGTTAGTTTCATCAGTGGGTATGGGTTATCACCTGGTGGCCGGTAGAAACCAACCACATAAATTCCCCCACCACAAGAGCCAGCAATACGACAACATAGCATTTCACAATCTTCCTCATAACCCAATTCCCTAGAACATTCCACGGATTTATCTATGGCTACAAAGAATCCACCGTCTCTACCTGCTTCCCTATCTTTTCTGTAAACTACATACCTATCAGAGAAAATCTCTGCTGATTTAATTTCTTCCTTTAACCAGGACTTAGTGCCAATTATTATATTAGCATCTGATGTTGCAGCAAGGGCATCAAACTCGGCCACTTTATTGACTATGCTTCTGCAATTAACAACAAGCAAAGTCAATGGCTTGGTGGCTGCAAAATCTTTCCTTTTCCCTCCCCTATGTTATTCCTGGCATTAGATTCTTACCCTGGCATTAGATGACCTGGTGTCATCCCTAAAAAGTCTTCAAGGTAAATGAGAAGAGGAGCTTTTTAGGTGCAGTCCAGGAATGCGGGTGGTTGGTAACATCCGGGGCAAGGGGGAGACCAAAGCAGACGTGGGAACAGGTTGTACATAAGGACATGGCAGTGTGTAGGGTGAACCGGGACTTATTTGGAGATAGACGGGAGTTGAGGGCTAGAACCTGCAGACCCCACCCTGCCACTGGCAGGATACGGGTGTGATGATAATGATGATGATGACTCAGAAAAAGGTCCAAAAGAACAAGGCTGTTTTTCTGAATAAAAACAGAATAAAAAAACCGCCATTTGCCCTCCGAGGGGCAAAATGTTTGGGGGCGAAACGTACGAGGGGCGATAGCTCCTTGGCGGGGGCGAAACTTCCGTAAACCAGAAATTTTGCCTCAATTGCCAGTTGCATAGTAGCCAGGGCTCTCATACATGCAAATGCCATCGAACACCACACAAGACCTGTGTTTTACTTCTCATTAGGGTGACCAGACGTCCCGATTTTGGTGGGACAGTCCCGATTTCCGATGAAATACATGTACAGAGCACCCACACACAATAATCCTTCTAGGTTGGCTATGGGATATCGTCCGCATGAAATTAAAACATCAGGCATCCCGTGCTGGATGGGCACACATTCAAGCAAACAGGTGCAGTAGGTGCGAAGTCACAAGTTTTTTTCTTTGCTCTTCGGGAAAGCATATCTTACCACCCCTACTTGAGGGCGCTTACCAATTGGAGTGGCTCATTGCGTTGGACACACCAAGTCCAAGTTAGTACTTAGATGGGTGGCTGCTTGGGAAAACTGGGTACTGCCAATACTAAAAAGCGTCGCATAAGTGTAGTGTCTGTGCAGTCTCTGCATTACGGGGCTCTAATAACTTTGCAGTTGAAGGGTGGGTCAACGTCGGGTTAAAATTCGGTGCCTGAAGATCTCCTATTTCATGGAATGTGCACTTAGGACATTTCTCTTACCCAAAAGAAGCCAAATCCCTCTTGGTCCGATATGGTATGGGTCTTGGTCTTGGCGCAGTTACCCATTACACTAAACACTGTGCCATCGAGGTGGGATGTACCCATTACAGAGGTGGTTTTCTGAAGATGGTGACAGATATTAGGAGTACTAATAGAGGGGTGTGCCCATTATAGAGTTGTACCGTTTAGAGTGGTAGAGCAGCTGAGTTGCGTTGGGCACACTAGTTCTCGTCAGATCACTGAAGGTAAGCTACACAGCCCAAGTTAGTACTGACATGGGTGGTCGGTTAAACATTGTATGCTGCTAATTTTCCCTCTCCTACATCACGTGCGAGCAGCCTGCAAAAGGTTTGGCGCGTTATGGCTGCTTGGCCACCCCCTAACCCGTTGGTTTAAAATACATACTAACATAATGCCTATGAGTGAAAAATAGGTGCCTGAAGAATATGTACCGATGTGAGGGGGTGTACCCCTTAGAGGAGTCTATCCATATAATGTTTCATTCAAAAGCATAGTTTCCAAAATAGTTGGCCATTCCGGAATTTGTGATCGCAGTGTGTAGCAAATCCTGCAGAAAGCCCCAAACCATGTGATAGTGTTTAAATGCTCTATTGTCTCAATTTTTTTTCTTTGTTAGACGTGAAAGGGCGATTCAGAAGAAAAGTGGCCACAAAGAATTTGTGTAGGGTTGAGACTTCTGCAGTGAAAGTCAGCGGGGTGCCGGGCAATTGTGATGATCAAAGAAAAGATGGAGATGTCTCTGCAGTGCACGGTGGTGAAGTGACAGTTTCATCCATGGAACGGAATGTTGGTGATCATTCGGTGACTGTTAAGGATGATTTAAAGGCCATAGGAAACCTATCTCAAACTCCGATATCTAGTACAGGTGAAAGAGAGGGTAGCTGTAAAAAGTTGAAAAATGACGATGAAGCCTTTGGTAAACCGGAAGCCGTTCTTAATCTACAACTTGAAGTATCTGATGAATCAGATCTTCGAACATGTGACAGTAATGATGAGGATGGGATTGAAGATGGTGGTGAAGGGATGAAAGTGAGGCCAAAAGATGATGTTCTTTTGAGAAATATTGGCAACTGTGTTATGGACGATGATCCTAGCAACCTTGAACAAGATATGGTTGTTTTAGAAAATTCTGAAGAACTGACCACCACTGACACTAGCTTACCTCTCACAGACGGTGCATCTGACAAGAAAACTCAGCAGTTCTCCACAGAAAAGACATCAGAACTATCTGTACAGTGTGTTGGAAGTGACATGGAAGTTACTGTCAAGGATGTGAAGAGTGTAAAACGGAGAAAGATCTCTGACTGTGAGGATAACAGCGATGTTGCTACTGAAAAGAAGCTCAAAGGCGACCAAGTGAAAGGTTATATTATTACTAATTTCTAATTTCACTAATTATGATTGTTGGCAACGTTTTGAGATCTCTTTGTCTTGTAAGCCTGTTAATTATTTAAAAGTTGCTGAATTTTGGAAAGCACGCATTTTTCCCAACAATCATATGCTGTCGGCATAGAGCTGGATCCCATTTCACAAGAATCTGCCGAATTTGTAATTCACACGTAGTTAAAATAATGTTCAAGAAAGAATACCATACGCTCCTAAAATCGTTTACTCTTATGCCAGAGGAAAACTTAACAATTTGTGTACCAATGTTGGAGCTGTTCATTCCCACCTATCTCAAACCAGGTCCCCGTCCACACCATACTTTCATCTCCCTATGCACAACCTGCTCTCACGTCTGCTTTGATCTTCCTCTACCCCAGGTGCTTCCAGCAACCTCATTCCCATAATAGGCTTTGAGAGGCTGTATTGCATTGTACACACCAGTTCTTGTCTGTTCACTGAAGTTATGCATTGCAACCCCAGATAGTACTGGCATGGGTGACCTCTTGGGGGCACTGGGTACTGCAAATACCCAAATTGTCAAAAGAGTGTAGTGTTTGTGCAGAATTTGTTAGAACTACCCAGTGGACGGGGATTTATGGCAAATTGTTTGCCGTCATTTGTCATCAATTATTAGCAGGCTAATTAATCGTGAACACATTTATTCGCAAATCATTTACCGTATTTATTCCAATAAGGGCCGCCCTCGAGTAACCGCCGCCGTCTAATACGCGCCGCATCATCAGTGTGAAATAAACAATAGCTACCGCCCTTCAATAATCGCCGTGGCCCTTGCAGTGCTTATGGCACTTGCCCCTTGCAGCACTTACGGCCCTTATTGGAGGATTACCATCCCAATTACTGTCGATTATCAGTTACTGTATTAGTTTTTCATCGTTCGTTTGTTAATCATCATCATACTCTTATCCCACCTGCAGCGGGGTCAGGTATAGAGGTTCTAGCCTGCCACTCCCATCTATCTCCCACCAGGTCCCTGTCCACCCCACACACTGCCATATGGTTATGGACAACCTGTTCCCTCGTCCGCTTCAGTCTCCCCTGCCCTGGATGCTTCTGGCCACCTGCATTCCTGAAATGGGACCCAAAGAGCTCTTCCTTCCCTTTTCTCATTGGGTGTTCATATTTATATTATTTGCCCATTTTTTGGCGATGTCCACCACCCCAGGCTCCCTCAGATATACTCATTCGTAATTCTATCAGCTCTTGACACCCTACTCATGAACTGCAGCATTCGCACCTCAGCTACAGTTGGGTCTCTTTTTATGCGGGTTGTTTTCATGTGATTTCCAAGTTATGCGGTTTGCATTTCATTAAAAAAAAAATGTCGCCAAATATGCATACTGTATGCTTTTTCAGGAAGTATAATCAGTCTAAGGCCCATGACACTTGATAAAATTCACCGACCATTGTGTTAGCCAGTCAAATAAGTCTTAGTCTGTCAGAAATTAGCATACATAATAGGAGGTTCCGCACTTGTACATGACACTTACCAATCATACCATTATCATCATTCCCTTATCCTGACTGTGGCAGGATCGGGTCTGCAGTTCCACTGAACATGCTCTAAAATTAAAACTTATTTTTGAGGTGATTTGAACATTTTTAACCATGATGATATAGAATAACTGCTGGTGGATAATGTCTTAAATGATGATGATGTATTAAACTAACTTGTGTCCCCGGACACATTGAGGTAATTTAACACATACCTCAAAGTGTCTGCTTTCACGTCAAAGTGTCTCTGCCGTTTCCATTACCTGGTTAAGTTATTTTGATAGAAATTTCGCGTTGATTCACGTTGCACATGTGCTCTGCAGAAGAGACAAATTCGGGCATCTGCTTTCGGACCTAGCTGATGGGCACTTTGAGGTACTCAAAAATTGTCTCAAAGTGTCCTACCGGACACTTTCAAGTGGACCCCGGACACTTTGAAGTGTGACACCGCCATCCCCCCTTCCCACAGACAACCCAGCCAATATCCCTGCGTGTTCCAGACGCCTGACTGGAGTGTCCCCGAACAGAACATGTTCAGGGAACCTGCACACCTGACCCTGCCACAAGTGGGATACGGGTATGAAGATGATGATGATGATGGTCAAAACAAAAGTCTGCTGAGAGTGAGAATATCGAAGAGATTTATTGCAAAGACAGTTATTTCTGATGATGAAAGTGATTTACAAACAGTTTGCAGATGGTGTATACCCTTACCAGATAGACAATTGAATCGAAATACAATTTTATTTAAGGTTCATATAAATCTTTTTTTTTCACCTTCCGAAAGAAATTTATTAAGAAACCTATTTTCTTTAACATCAACAAACTTGTTTTATGCGGTTGTACATTCATTTTAATTTGTTATTTCCGAGTTATGCGAATTTTAAAAATTATGGAACGTATCCCTCATTTTTCCATACACTTATAGTCTCATTTTATGCGAATTCTTTATATGCTATTTTCTGAGGAACGTATCCCCCGCATAAAAAGAGACCAGACTGTACTTGCGCATTCCGTTGATGTGGCTCTTCCTCCTTACCCAACACTCTGATCCATAGCTGGCTTAACCACCACCCTGTGAAACTTCCCTTTCAACTATATTGTGACCCTCCTATCACACAGGACACCGGTTACCCATCTCCACTTCAGCCATTCACCATTGATTCTATAGGTCACATCAGAGTCTATTTCCCTATTGCTATGGAACGTTGATCCTAAGTACTTCATTTATTATCATTTATCTTATTATTATCACGAAATTAATAAGCGCCGCCTTCTAATAAACGCCGTCCTCTAGGAAGCGCTGCACCAAAAACGCCACGAAATAAATAAACGGCGCGGCGTTTATTGGAATAAATACGGTATTTCCCGAACATTAATTTGCACGAATACTTCTTTGCTTAGCAACTATTCAGTTAATTGTTCACTAATTCTTGGCAGTAGCGTTTTTTTAAATTTAACTGTATTTACATTGGAATATATTTAAAATTCAAACAACTAAAGATCTCGAAACTTAAAACATTTGAAATATATTGATATTTAACACGGACCACTCAAAATTATAATTATGAGCAATACCTTGCAAGTATTCGAACTCGTACATCTCTCCATATTGATTGACATTCTAACAATTCACTATACTTCATATTCAGGTGGTTGGAGCTGCCCAGCAATGTATGCTGAATTGCCGTTTCATTCCAGCTTTGTTCCACCTACAAACAATCCAGACAGAAATTTCCAAATCGTTGGTTGATAATTCCAGTCAATTCTGAAGAATCTAGGTGCCATCCTTTGATGAAACTGTTCGTTTTTGGGAAGTTGTCGACTACAGTATCATAGTAGCCCCACGTACCATGGGCTCTCGCAGTGGCACTGGTATGGAATATCAAAAACTTTTCACCATTGAAGGTGGTTATGTATTTTTCAAAAAGGGCAATCACTACCCGTGATGATGGATTTGCAGGGATGCATTCTCACCTTGTCTTATGTTTTGAATGGTGCGTTTAATGCTATCAGCATATTCACTTTGCTGCAACCACTTGGGGTAAACTAATAATTGCTGTAGCAATAATTTGGTGATCACCGTCCTGCAACGTTTGACGCTTTCTTTACCCTGGTTTGGAATTACAAGCCCCAGCTGATTGTGCAAGTTAACTTGAATGTTTTTAATGATTAACCCTTTAATGCTACACAGGGGTACTGGTATCATCATCATCACACCCTTATCAAGCCTGTGGCAGGGTTGGGTCCATGGGTCCATTGAACATGCTATGACTGGGAACACCCCAGCCAGGCGTATAGAACCTGCAGGAATATTGGCTGGTTTTCTTTTGGGGGATGCCGGCCTACCCCACTGTTCCAACACCCCATTTTACAGCCAAAATATGAATTTTGGCAGGTAAATTAATACTTTGTCGGTTTTAATATTGCATGGTGTCTGACCTATTGCACAATAACTATAATGCAATAAGGAATCAGGCTCATGCCTGAACAGAGGTACTGGTGTACCGAAGGGTTTTTCTTCCTCCTCTCTGTTCTGTGGATGACCCTGGCGCAATGCGATTCACAGTATTTTCACATGATGGGTTGAACTTCCTAATAAGTCACAGATGGGTGGTTAATTGCTTTTCATTATTCGAATAAGGATGGATGGGGTACTCCTGTACCCATGTGTAGCAACTGTGTAAAGTTTAAATGGCCATACAAAGTGCAGGAAATGCCATATGCAGTGCATAAAGAGCAAAACATTCATTTGCTTTAACCACCACATTAAAATTATTAAAATTGTTTATAATGATATTTTTCTGTTTCTGAGCATTGCAAGCAAGCAATCACACTATCCACTATATGGTGTAAACATCAGTGCAATACAGTGAAACCTCGATTTGCGAGCACAATTCGTTCCAGAAACTTGCTTGTAATACAAAGCACTCATATATCAAAGTGAATTTCCCCATAAGAAATAATGGAAACTTAGGTGATTCGTTCTACAACCCAAAAATTTTCATATAAAATGATTAATACAAAATACAGTATAAATTAAAAATACATAAAACAAATTAACTGCACTTTGCCTTCAGAATGAATCGTGTCGATGTGAGAGAGTGCAAACGAAGACAAAGGAGAAAGGGTGCTAACGAACAGTCACTACATTAAGACAAAAAACAAAAAAAAAAAAGATTCTTAGGATCAGTTTTCCAGAGCAACGAGGAAAGAGATTCTGACGTGACCCATAGAATTAATGCCAGATGGCTGAGGTGCAGGAAGGCAAGTGGGGCCCTGTGCAACCGCCAGATCCCAATAAAGTTGAAGGGCAAGGTATATAGAACCGTCGTTAGGCCCGCTATGCTGTGTGGCTCAGTGTTGGGCAGTTAGGAAGAACCATGAAAAGCAAATGCAAGTGTCTGAGATGCAAATGCTGCGCTACATGTGTGGGGTGTCAAGATCCAACAGAATTAGAAACGATTACGTTAGAGGTAGGTTGGGGGTGGGAAATATTTCTGAACAGATGAGAGAGAATAGGTTGAGGTGGTATGAGCATGTGATGAGGAGGGGAGAGGTGGAGCTTATTAGGTCCATTGTGGGACTGCAGGTAATTCGGGGCACCAGAGGTAGCGGATGACCAAAACGGACGTGGGAGCAGGTGGCACAGAGGGACATGGAGGCGTGCGGGGTGGAGGGGGACTTGGTGGGGGATAGGCGGGAGTGGAGGATTAGAACCTGCAGACCCGACCCTGCCTCAGGTGGGAGAAGGATGAGATGTTGATGATTAATGTTCACTGTATCCTAGTCGCGTACTGCTGGCAAGGTCTAACACAAACTACTCAAGTGAATGAATTCGGCGAATTCTTAACTCTTAAAAAAATAAATATGTATAGTAAAATAAATACAATTCAATACATGGCAAAAAAAATCTTTTCAACAGCACTGCTGGTATTGCAAGACATCGTTCGTTAATCATGTTGAAATTTATTAAAAAATATTGCTCGTCTAGCGAAACACTCATTGATCAAGTTACTCGCAAATCGAGGTTTCACTGTAATTTGCATTATTGCATTTCAGACACTACTTGCACACATTTTCGCTACTCATGTAAATGCTTGTACAAGTACCATTGGTAGTACTTGCGCAAGCGGTAGGTACTTGCGCTTGCGGTAGTACTTGAAATCAACTTGTCTGGCTAAAAAGCTTCCATTTATAAATTGAAAAACATAATAAACGGTGCAACAAAAAGGTCCCTGAAAAAAAAAAAATAAATAAACGGCGCGCCGTTTATTAGAATAATCACGGTACTCTGAGGCGATAAACTAGGTATGATCCACCTTCGGGTCACTTAAAATTGTACCGTTGGTTGCCACTATAGTATGTCATTAACATAAATTATATAGAGTAGAAGTCCTAATACACTTCCCTGGAGGATTTCTGATTTCATATACCTGTACCTCATATCATATTAATGATGTATTTAAAATTTAAATGTTGGTATATGCTTGATAAATATTTTATTTTACAATATAGGGGAGACTGGGTGAAGATGACAAGCAGGGCAAGATGACTAATGACTTATTTAAGGTGTTTTTTAATACAGTGAAACCTCTCTATGGGTACACCCCTCATATCGGTACGGATTCTTCAGGCACCGATTTTTTGCCCATAGGCTACCCCTCTAAACGGTACACCTCTTTAATTGGTACACCCCTCTTTTGGTGCACCTAATACAGGTCACCATTTTCAGAACTCGACCTCTCTAATGGGTACAGGAGGTGGTGACTGATGCATCACCAACGCTTTCAAGAAATCACATGAACAATGAGATGGCGGGATAAGGGTATGATGATGATGTTCTTAATATTCTTAGAATGAAATTACTTCTTTAATTGAAAACTATCATTTTCGGGTACTGTCAATAACAACCCTATTGCAGTCCACCATATTCAATTGCAATATCTTCTGGGGGGGCCACCATGTTGCACTATGCAAAGAATCCTACTCGAAAAGGCGTAGCGTTTGTAGCACTACAAAGTTTTGGCTACAGTTTTAAAAGAATTCGATCACTATGCTACAAAGTTGCTACGTAGCTTTTTTGAACAGCAATTTTCGTATTCTTTGCTACGTAGCGCGATACGTAGCATAAAAGATTATGTGGACTGTATTGTCTTGGTCTCTCCAATTTGACAATTTTGAGTTAAGCTACTGTCATTTCTAAGGACTACTATAACGCTAAACGTTAAAATTCTTGCCATCAGTTGAGGCTAAATTTAAAAACAATTGTGTGAACAGCCATGCCACGAAAGTCTATTTTATTAGAAAATAAAGTAAAACCCATCCGTGCTCATGAAAATGGAAAATGTTTTCGTGAAATTGAACGTGAATTAGGATTAAGCCATGGTGTAGTGCAGTGTGCAGTGCAAAAGAAGGATGAAATTCTGCAAATGTGGAGTTCATTTACAAATTTCCCAACAAAGCCGAAAGAGAAAGCTGACTTATGAAGGCATTGATCTCTCAACGTTTAAATGGTTTTGCAGGATGACAGGGAAAGGCATACCAATTAGTGGCCCATTAATTCAAGCCAAAGCAAAAGAATTTGCCTCATCTTTGGGAAATGAAGATTTTACTGCTAGCAATGATGCTGACCCAGAAATTGAGGAGGAACATCTTAGTGGGCAACAGGTTCTTGCTCTTTTGGACCAAATTGATCACTTCTCTATGAAGTTTTTCAATATAGCTTATGGAACAAGAAGTGCTCCTCTGCAGCAGTTCAAGAAAAACGTTGCAGAGGAATTAATAAGACGGCAGCTTGGTTCTTGACAAACTACCCGTGACTCATTTGTTTGCAGTAATCAAATTTATGAAAATGTACGTCAGTAATTCTCTGAAATATTACTTCTGCAACATTTATGTATACAGTACAATGCATTTTTCAGTTTAAAATAAAAAGGTACATAAATATACATGTACTGTGTATACTGTATGCTAGCTATATAACAAGCTACTGTACAGCATTTCAGTAGTAAAGTGTGCGAAACCCCTCTTAAGGGTACACCCCTCTTATGGGTACACTTTTGCTGGGTCCCACAGGTGTACCAATTAGAGAGGTTTCACTGTAGTTAGTAGTGCCAGAGGAATACTCTTGGTTAATATTATCGGCGTTTTGTATCCATTATTATATTATTTGCATGTGTTTCATTGTTCTGCAGCTTGTGTGATCTAATTAATGGTTTTGAAAAATAATTCATAATTAATATAGATGTAATTTATGAAAATATCGAATATTATTTTAGTGTACCTTAGACAATGGACTAGTTATATTCACTATAAATTATTACAGTAACTTAATATATCATAAAAATATGGAAATATTAAAATTGTTACATGGGGCAAGTTGATGAACTCATATACATCGCATAACTTCAGGGATCTGATGACAACTGTTGTGCCCAAAGCAACTTGGTCACACATGAAAGTGCTGTCAAGAACTGCAGAGTTTGTTGGTTGCAACATAGGTTATTTGGAGTCAGTCATTTGTAATTCACATTGAACACGCAAATACAGCTACAGCCCTCTTACGTTTAAGAAATTGTGAGACATTATAAGAAAAAGTCATCAAGATCAGCATGGGATAAATGTGGTACGACAGCTGCAATTAAAAATGTCAAAGACAGGCAAATGTCTCGTGTGGGTGCCACAAATGCTTTCCGTTTACCAGAAGCAATACTTGGTTGCTATTTGAAGAAGAAGGATGATGTAGGCCTAAGGATTGACATCTACATATAATATGCATTCTTCTACCTCTTAACTTTAATTTTGTTTAGGAAATGCATCTCCATGGTGGAAGATTTAGAGAAGATTTTGATGAAGAACAACTCTTACATTTAAGAGAATATGTGACTGCAATGGACCAAATGTTATATGGTATAACAAAGCTGCAATTCAGAAGACCTGTGTTTGATTATGCAGAACTGTGTGAAATCTTACATCCATTCAACAAAGAGACCTAGATGGCTGGTGAGGATTGGCTGGCAAATTTCATGAAAAAATTGAAATTTACTTTAAGAACATCAGAAGCAACATCCATTGCCAGAGCAATGGGGTTCAACAAAGCAATTGTGGATACGTTTTTCTCAATTTCGAAAGAAGTTAAGAAAAATATAACTCCTGCTTCAACCATTTTCAATGCTGTCAAATAAGGACAATCTACTGTTCCTAATAAGATCCCAAAAGTGATATCACGCGAAGGATCAAGATGAGTTTCTAGAATAGTATCAGTAGAGAGGGGCAGGCATGTTACTATCATTTTTGCATTAATGCAACTGGAACCTACCTGCCTCCATTTTTAATCTTGGAAAGAAAGCGTTTACAACCCACACTTCTGCATAGAGCTCCACCATGCACTCATGGGCATTGCAGTGATAATGGGTGGAGCAATGGAGACATTTTTGTCAAGTTCTTACAGCACTTTAATCATCATGTGAAGCCTAGTGCTCAAATCCCTGTCCTCTTGCTGGTTGACAACCATAAGATACATGTAATTTTAGAAGCAGTAAATTTTGTAGAGAAAAACATATTGTATTGGTTGTATTTCCACCCCATACAACACCACCTACAACCATTCGATCTAATATAGCCAAGCTTGTGATAATTTGATGGTCTCCCACCCACTGCTGGCAATGCAGTAGGTTGGTTCAAGGTTGTGGAATTGAACGATATAATCCCCTTGTATTTAATGATAATGATTTTATGGCATCAACAATTGAGCAGTCTTGCTATTAACCAACACAAGGGTGAGAATATAACATCTCATGCAACATCATCTAGGTCCATAGAGATTTCAGATGAATCTCGGGAGCGGTGAGTTGCGTTGGACACACCAGTTCTCGTCTGATCACTGAATTTAAGCAACGCAAGCCCAGTTAGTACTGACATGGGTGGTCGCTCGGGAAAGCTGGGTACTGCTAATACCCAATAATCGTCACATTAGTGTAGTGTCTGTGCAGTATATGCATTAGAACTATGCAGTGGACGGGTCTCTAATGACCTTGTAGTTGACGGGACCTTAAACACCAACAAACAACAATCAGATGAATCTCATCGGGATGAAAGACTGTATCGTATGCTACAAAACAAAAAACCAAAGAAGCAATCTGCTAACATCATCATGCTGGTACAAAAAAGAAGAAGAAAGGGCAAAGCAAAACCAATTAAAGCTGCACAGGAAGGAAGCTCAATCTAGAAAAATGAAAATTGTTAAGAAACTCATTTTTCATTTCTTCAATTGCCAAAGAGACATAAACTTCCTAGATGCATGGATTCTGCTTCAACTTCTAATAGCAGTAAAGTTAATGTCAGGAGCGCTATGGTGATCGTCACTATGAGGACGGGATCAATGTGAGGATGTGAAAAATGTAAAGAATGGTGGCATGAAAAATGTTCCAAATTTGAGGGTGGAAAGTATTTGTTATCTTTGTTAACTTGAAAACATTGTTTGTGTTAATTTTTATGTTAATTTTCAATGTTCATTAATTTCTAATATTCACAAAGTAGACGTCATCATCTTGACCTGGGTCTTGCACAAGATGACGTTTTTACGTTCTTCATTAAAAACCATAAAATAAAGTTAATATCATAAAATGTTTCACTTTAAATAACTAAATCATAAACAAAGGATCATTCTAAATATCTATGTGAAGGAAAACATTTTATCTCAAAAGCAAAAACAAGTTTTATTTTTAAAACTGTTAGTATTGTCATCTTGCCTCGGTCTTCCCTATAGAGTGAATTTTAATAAAAATGACAAACTGTATGGACTAATTCTTGACTGGAAATGGTGAAAATAGGTCCTATGAACATGTATCCAGAAATGCATGGTGTGCATGCAATGACAACAAATCATACCAGAACAGTATATATGTAGCTGAATTGGATCAACATCACAACATGTTCAAAGTGACCTCCATGGGATACAATACATGCATTCACACATCATATCATGGGTGGTGTGCCTCACTCTTTCACATGTTCTGATCTATTTGAAAGGCATTGCGAGTGCACTGTTGAAGGGTCTGCACATCAGGAACTTGTTCAGCATACACAATGCTTTTCAGATGCCCCAGAGATAAAAATCCAGGGGGTTTAAGTCTGGTGATCTAGCAGGCCATGCAAAAGGGCTTCTGCATCCTATCCAATGTCTCGGGAGGATGTTGACATGCAAGTGAAGTGTAATGTGGAATTGTGCTGGTGCTCCATGCAGAAGACATGTAACCCTCTTATTGCCAAAGGCACATTCTCAAGCAGGCCAGGCAGTGCAGGAAGTCCAGGTATGTTCCTTTGTTGAGGCATGAGTAGTATGTAATGAGGGTTGGGAGTCATAAACACCTTGGAAGTATTTTAAATATTCAAGGTACCTGGAAGGACCATATTAGTAAATTGGTTGGGAGGGCTGGCCAATTCCACCATCTGATTAGTAGGGTCCTAGGGGACAGCACAAAGGAGGTAAAAGAAATGGCATATAATTCAAATGGTGTGACCAATTTTGGAGTATGGTAGTTCAATTTGGGTTTCCCCTTTCAGACAGGATTTATCTTGGGAGATTGAAAGGATCCAAAAAAAAAGGGAAGCAAGAATTGTGCTTGACAGGTTTTCTTGCAGGGCAAAGTGTCTGACATGATTAGGGAATTAGGGTGGGACACACTAAGTCAGTGGCATATACCATCTGATCAAATTTGACCCAGACTGGATCCATTTAAACCATCCCTATTAAACTGAATGGGTAAATTTTTTCTCTAGGTTAGTACAATTTTCCTTGACATTTGTATGAAGTTTGAGCAGGAGTCATCAATTAGTGTGTGTTTGGCAGCCTTTTGTTTATGATGCAAAAAGTTTGTCTGGCGATTTTTTTTTACAATGGAACAAAATTGGAAAAAGAGTTTGACTTTTCTTTCAATCATCTGTAATTCCATTGGAAACTCAAAATTTCAAACAATCATCCTAAAATCACAGCTCAACCACCATATTTGCCAGATTTGGCTCCCTGTGACTTTTTCCTATTTCCTAAACTCAAATATCCACTCTGGAGAACATGCCATGAGTCGATTGAGGCCATGAAAAAAAATCGCCAAAGGAACTAAAGGTTCTCCCAGTCCAGGCCTATAAGAAGTGTGTAGAAAATTGGATTAACCATTGGCATGCTTGTAGTGGCTCAAAAGGAGCCTATTTTGAGGGCAATAATAAAGATTTGTATTAAACACATAAAAACGTTGCTTTTATTAACCAGTCTGGGTCAAATTTGATCAGATGGTATCTCACAGTGTTAGGCTTTTTATCAGACTGGTGCTGCTGGGGTGCAATGGACCTCTGGTTGGTAGTGTGTTGTTGGGATGGTCCTGATTCCAGTCCACCAATGCCACATAATTACATTATTTAATTGATGATGATTAATTTCACTGCACAGCAAATGTTCTGTTAGAAGAGACGTATTTAAAATTCTTCATTGAGGATTTACAATTTGGAAGTGACATTTTTTCCTGAAAAAAAATGTTAAAAATAATTAAAATTTTTTTTTACCACAAATGAAGCCAAAACACTGGTGGAAGAACCAGAAAATGATTAAACACATATCTCTGTAGCTGTATCAACAGCATTGCATGGCTTCAGCAACACAGCAAGTTGCATCATCTTGAGTCATGCTATACAGTGGTGGCCAAAATAATGAGTGGAGTTAAAATATGGACATGTTAGTTTATCATCATAGTATTAAGGTTTTTTAAAAGTCCCCAGTGGCAATAATACTTTATTCATGTATAAATAGGAGTCATTGTTCTGATGAAGAACAATTTCTACCATGTTGATTAAGATGTCAACACAAAACATACAAAGTAATTTGTAATCGCTAGCCATGCCAGATATGATGGATCACTTGGAAATTTCGTAGAGAGGTGACGTTAGCACTTCTTAACACAAAGCCAATAAGAAATGTCATCAGAAGGGACCCCAAAGCTCACATTCCAACTTCACAATGCAAAACAGATAACCACTACTTGGTTCGGCAACTCAAGGAAGATGTGCTGAATGTTTATCAAATGATAGATTGCAATGCAGAGAGTGCCAAAATCGAATGCATATTCATTGCTTTCCTAAATACCATGGAATTGCATTATACAGACCATTGTTATTTCTTCGAAATAAAGTATTTTTTTGAAATGATAAGTTTTGTAATTACTCAGTAGCCAGATAAGACAAATAGATAATGCATACATTTGAAAAAAGATAACCATCTTATAGGATACATAGTCAAAACCCGCCAAGGTTCCCATTTGGGAACATGCATCATCTAATTCATTTTACACGAAAAAAATTTTTTTAAAACAAAAATCTCAAAACTGAAATATAATAAATCAACTTCTAAAACTCAAATAGCAAAAATCTAGGTGGATTAAGCTGTGGCAGGTAAAGGGTTAAGGCACTTATCATATTGTGGGAATAGCTTTTGTAGCCATTTTAAAAAATTTATTAGATATGAGATAAAATGGTTAGGTAAAAGTTATAGTTGATGGAGGGGGACATTCACTTCCTAAAACAGTTCAGAAATTTTGGCAAAAAAAGTTATATTTTTTCAATAGATAGGGGTACTTTTAACTATCACATTGCATAGCTCTAAAAAAATGTGAAATTTTGATGTAACATGTTCCTATAAATAAAATTAAAAATATGCCGTCAAAACTGCATTATTGAGTGTGCACCAATGATCAAGGGCTACATAATGTTGTCTCAGCGTCATTGGAATTCACCAGTGTCCAGATACTGATAACACTGTGGAACAGCCAAAAAAATACGGAAACACCAATAGAGCTATTTTATGTATTTTTGTATGCTGTTCACGGAAATGACTTTCGTTTTACTGTGCGACCCTCAGTTTTTTTTGTAATTCCCATTTTTAAAATTTTAGTGACAGTTGTCAATAAAGCAGTAAATGACATACAGTATGAAAGAAATCTAACTGTACTTTAGCCTACCTATTGTCACTGGCCAGCTATTAGTCCTAGGTAGGCCTACTAGCAGGGCTGGCCATCCATGGGGTGCAGAGGGTGCATTGCACCCATTCCCACGATTGAGGGGGGCCCCATCATCAATACCCATCAGGGCCCAGATCATTGCTAATATTAAGTTTAATACGTCATTGTGGGGGCAACATCCGTCATTCCACCGTGCCATTGCAACATAACCTAAGTGTAACCTAACAACCCTGCCATTGAACTACACCAGGGTTGTACAATCTTTCTGGTGTTGTGGGTCACTCAGTTGCTCCATGAACTGATAGCCAGCAACAGGCTGTCAAGACCAAAACGGGTGAAGATAACGTGAGGTGTTATATAGCAGGTAGGCTATAATGCATAATTAGAAATGATGCACCACGAGCATCAGAGGTTAGAGGTTATAATTAGAGGTTAAGAGTCAATAATTTAATAATGCTATTATTTTGGGGGTTGTTAAAACCAAAATACAGTCAAACTCGGATATAACACACCGTTGGGACTGCTCGTGTCTGTGTCTTATAACCGAGTGTGTGTTATAACAGAAACAATGCCAAATGATGCCAAAGCTATGTTAACTGAACAAAATATGCTAATTTCAAGATAAATTCAACCTAGACTTGTATAATTATACTTCAAGACGCACACACTTGCAGTCAGCTGCAATTTTGCCAGATTCCACACTGCTGAGAATTTTATCCTTTTATCGTCATTATCATCTCACCCTTCACCCGCCTGAGGCAGGTTCCGGTCTGTGGGTTCTAATCCTCCACTCCCGCCTATCCCCCACCAAGTCCCCTTCCATGCCACATGCCACCATATCCCTTTGCACCACCTGCACTCCCGTTTTCGTCTTCCTCTACCTTTGGTGCCCCCAACTACCTACAGTCCCACAATGGACGTAATAAGCTCCTCATCACATGCCCATAATACCACCTCAAATATTTCTCTCTCATCCTTTCCGCAATATCTGCCACCCCCAAGCTACTACTAAAGTAGTCGTTTCTGATTCTGTCAGATCATGACACCCCACACATGTAGCATAGCTTTCGTATCTCAGCTGCTTGCATTTGCCTTTCGTGGGTCTTTCTAACAGCCCAACACTTTGAGCTATATAGCATAGCTGGCCTGATGATGGTTCTGTAAAATTTGCCCGACTTTCCTGTCTCCACTCCAGCCATCCTGCATTAACCCTATGCACCACGTCAGAGTCGATTTCCCCATTGCTCTGGAAAACTAATCTTAGATAGGAAAACTCTTGCACCATACAGCCTTACTTAAGCTGCGGGGTATGCCATCTAGTTTCATGTTACAGCTGTTTGTTATATCCGAGGTCTCTCACACGTTGAAAGTGCTGTAGGGACCAAACCAGTTGTGCGTTATATGCAATATCCGAGTGTGTTATAGCCAATCATTTTCTATATACAGTATAACCTCCCAAGTTGACCACCTCTTTATCTTGACCATGAATCATTGGAACCAAAATGCTCCCATAGGCATACCATTGTGGGCACACTCCATAAGTTGACCACCTCTGGATATTGACCACTGACCACCTACAGTTGGCACAACAGTCATCATCACCTCTATGTTGACCATTTTGGTGCAATCATGCTCCAATCGGCCAGCTGTGTACAAAATTCACTCTACCAGTCGCTCATAGGGGAAAACCCTTTTCATCTACCAGACACTCATAGGGGAAAACCCTTTTCACTATGCATCTTGTTGTCAAAGTGAATGAGTGTATGTAACATTATGTCAAAGCAAAAAGTAGTGAAGCTAACGATAGAAAAGAAGGTGGAAGTTCTGGACCAAGTAAAGGCAGGGAAATCTCAGCGAAAGATAGCCGAAGATTTTGGGATTTCGAAAACAACAGTGGTGAATATTGTCAAGGCAAGGGTCAAAATTTTGAAAGCATTTAATGAAAATTGTTCTAGCAGAAGGAAAAGGATTGTGGCTGATGATTTGGATCAAAAAGTTTTTCAGTTTTTCTCAAATTGTCGATCCGAGAACATTCCTTTAACTGGGCCACTGCTTCAGGAAAAAGCAAAAGTAGTCGCCCAAGCACTGGGACGTGAAGATTTCACTGCCAGCAAATGGTTGGCTGGAAAAGTTCAAACTACGGCTTAACATTCAGTGTTGTTCTTTAAGTGGCGAGTCAGCTGATGTGAATCTTGTTGCTGATGACTGTAAATCTAAGCTGCCTACGTTGATTGCAGATTACAGTCTGACAGATATTTTTAATGTTGATGAAACGGCTGTGTTTTACAGACAGCTTCCAACCCGTTCCCTTGTTCAGAAAGGCGATCGGTGCAAGGGTGGCAAACAAGCTAAGGAATGCGTAACTGTCCTTCTCTGCTGTAGTGCCTTGGGCGAAAAACTACAGCCTCTAGTCATTGGTCATGCTGAACGTCCTAGAGCATTCAAGCAAAATAACGTGAATCCAAAAAACCTTCCAGTGCAATACTAGTTCAACAAAAAAGCGTAGATGACCAGTTCTGTTTTTTTGGACTGGGTGAAAAGTGTAAACACAGCCATGAAGCACAAGCAGCAGAAAATTGTCATTTTGGTAGATAATGCTACTAGTCATGGACCCATTGAGCTCACCAATGTTTGGCTGCTGCATCTACCCAATAACTTAACATCAGAGATGCAACCTCTTGATCGAGGGATAATCCAAACAATGAAGCTCCACTACCGCCAGCAGTTGCTCAACATGTTAATTGCAAATGCTGAAGACTGCCAAAAGGCCGTGGAGTTTAGTAAGTCGATCACTATTCTAGACTGCATTCGGTGAGTCGCATCAGCTTGGCAATGCGTTTCCAAGATCACCATTGCCAAATGTTTTCAACAGTGTGGTGTACCAATGGACAACCCCAACGTTGCTGAAGTGGATATTGTTCCCACTGATGAACAACTATTGAACTTGGAGTTGGTCAGTGTTAATGAAATGATGCAATATGAGAGCAGTGTGGAGCTTCATGAGACCCTTGGTAGCGATACTGAGAGCATACTGCTTTCTGTAATCAGTTCCAAAGAAACAGAGGAAGAGAGTGAGGAATCCAAGGAAGAGCAAGAGAATTTTCAAAATGTCACTGTTCAACAAGCATCACTCTATATTAAAGAAATAGTGTGCTTTGCAGCAGGCACCTCTGGAAGCTTACTAGAAAAGGCATTTGATCTTCAGAAAGAAATCGAGCAAGTGCATGCCGCATCCAAGTCCTCAAACCAAAGTGCGATAACACATTTCTTTAAATCCACAAAATATACTGTACATCCATGTTAATGCTCACAATATTTTTATATACATACTGTACATAAATGTATGTTATTTATACTGTGTGCTCATGAAACCTACATGATTTCTTCTGATCAGTTCTTTTATTAGATATCTACAAATGTACATTTATAATTTTATGTGACCTCCAGGTGTTGACCACCTCCATATGTTGACCGGTTTTGCTTGGAACAATGACTGGTCAGGTTAGGGAGGTTATACTGTACTTATGCATTAGCGCTGGCTGGGACTTTCCCTTGTGTGTGTTATAAGTCAAAAAGTGTTATAACCAGGGTGTGTTATAGCGAAGTTCGACTGTTCCTCTAAAAATCAGAAGTGTAATAATAAAAAAATATAATGACACAGGTCCAACTGAAAATGTTCCAAGGTGTGGACGTCCACATAAGCTTTCAGACTAACTCATAAATGCAATGGCGACATATTAGGACACATGGCATCATTCAAAAATGTAATACCTTCCAAAATTAGGAAGGATCTCAGAATGGGATAGGAGGACATCTAAGAGGAGTCCATTTACTCTGAATCCGTTTATTTTTACTTTTGGAAAAATATTTTGGGGCCCCAAAAGGATTTTTGCACCCGGGCCCCTTTATAGAGAAGGCCAGCCCTGCCTACTAGGATACAGCTAGTGACCAGTTGATAGTAGAGGTTTGTTTCCCTGACAGATTAGTGAGCCACTGGGGACATGATTGCATTCTAATTTAATTAAATACACTTCAAGCAGCCCTTATAGGTCAAATTGGCAGTGGAGAGAAGGACTCTCATTCCTAATTTGTAACCCACCTGAAGCATAGCATCTATTGTCATGCATTGCCTACCTGCTGTAATGGCACTTTCTTGCAGAAAGTTCGCCATATTATACTCACCGAGAGCATTCCATTGCCAAATGACCCTTGGAAATGGACCAGTAATACAAGTCTGTTTGTGCCCTGGTCCCCTTCAATTTGAATGGATGATCATTTCTTCCTCTATACTCTGCAAGGGATAAGCTGCCAAATACTTTCTGTGATCATGTGTGAGACACTCAATCTTTCAGAGAAGTGATGTAACACAATTCTTGCTGCCCTCCTTTGAATCATTTCACTTTCCCAAGATAAACCCTGCCTAAAAGGGGTACCAAATTGGACTACAATACTCTACAATTGGCTATACCAGTGAAAAACTTTCCTTTGTGCTGTCCCCTAGGACTCTACTAACCAAACGGAGGGCATGCCCAGTATTCCCAATCAATTTGTCAGTGTGCTCCCTCCAGGTGACCATAGTATTTAGAATAATTCCAGGGAACTTCTGGATCTTAACCCTTTTAACCCTTACACCACCTATGCAATAAGCAAGATCAAATCGCCTTCAGGACCTGTTTATCATAAGAAAGCTACATTTGTGCAGGTTTAATGGCGATGACTCCCACTTTATGTTCCAGGTATACATCTTGTTTAGGTCCTGTTGGTATTCTGTGCAGGAAAATAACCCTTCATCCACCACCCTTGCAATGCAGGTGTCATCTGCAGATAGCCCTATGTCATTAACATAATTGCCCTATATCATGTCAAGTCCTATATTACTAATATAAATGATATAGAGTATGATATCTGGTGTATGATGTCCATTCGCAATTAATGTTTTAATATAACTGGGACCCTGTGAATTATCAGAGAACCTGACGTCCTGGGGCAAAATGGAGAACAGATAAATAATCAGCATAACTTATCCAATAAATATCCAATCATTCAGCTGCTAAGATGTTTTCGAGACTTGCAGATTGAATTCAAAAATTTACCATAGTGTGCATTAATAGTTGTATTTTATTGTAAGCATCGTTTGCTTTTTGCAGAAACGCTATCCATGATAGAAAAATCTTATTAGATTGACATAAGGAGCACCACATTTAGTAGTTGCAAGAAAAATGTTTTCAATTGTGTGCAGTGCACAAATTCCAGTTTGAGTTGTGTTATTCAGAAATGTTACCCCTCTGATGCACAATACTGTGAATTTTGAAAAAAAAAAAAAATTAATTCATATAGGACAGAAGTTTGACTCGTTGATTTGGCTGAATGATGTGTTTTTCTATATTAACCTTTTGAAAGATTTTGTGGTTGTTTTAGAAGTTGATGACATCTCACTATTACTTTCTCCTTTAGGGGTTAATTGTTCATCTAGCGGATGAAAAAGTACTATTTATTGATTGCAGATGTCCCCAATACACAACAGGCTCTAAATATTAGTGTTGTCATTGGCAAAAGCGTCGCCAGTGAACATTTGGCGCCAGTGATCCAGTTGTAACTGACACATGTTTGCACCAACTGAACAAAGGAAATCATGTCAGTTCAATAAATTCGTAATGCTGCTGCAATTGTATCATAATGGCGGTTTTTAATGACTTCTATTTCCTGAAAGTTTTATCCCTGGCAAATGTAAAAACTAAATGTTTAGGAAGTAGATGTATTCTACTAGATGACACAGGCTACTAATGGCGCAGGCAAACCTAGGCAGCTGCCTAGGGCAGCAAATTTCAAAGGTGCAGCTAATTTCAGAGGTGCTTCTTTGCCATGCAGTCTCTTGCTCATTTTAAATGTTCATAGTCCTGGGGTTCCCAAACTTCTCTGATTGGTGGGGCCTTTTCTAAATGTTGGCTTTCTTGAGGTGCCTTGTTGCAGTCATTGCAATGGGACAAATCCCAAGGGCGTGAGGGATGCTTGGACAATTTAAACTGCATTAAATTTAATAGGGGTGGTGATAGACCCAATTTCCTATGGCGCCTGAAGTTCACTAGCTTGGCCTGCTTGCTTGTATATCAGCATCTAGGTATATAGGACATCATCATGGTGGATAAGGTCCTAAGATTATTTAAATATCTAGCTAGTAGTTCACAACACTACAAACACATCAATGATGATGTCACCATAATGCCCTGATCCTGCCATTGGCAGAGTCGGGTCTGCAGGCTCCTAGCCCTCATTGTTATTGGAACTGCTCTGGCTGGGGTGCCCCAGCCAGGCATTGGAGCCCACAGGAATATTGGGCAGGTGTTTTTGTGTTGGGATGCTTTCCAAGTGGATTCAGAAGGGAGCAATAGCTGCATTTCTCTCCCCACAGTGCCTCAGTGGGGCCCATATTCCAACTAATGCATGATTCAACTTTGCAACTGATGGGGCATTTTTGCATTCGCTATTCCCATTTCTATACTGCCAGCCGAATCAGCATTTGGCTAAACCACTGAAGATAGGAAGTAGTCTAAAAGCTGTAGAGGACCTATTGTAGTGCCACCCCCCTCATCCGCCCCTGATGCTGGCCTTCCCCACTTCAAACACATATCAATAGGCCTTAAAATATATTGGCTATCTTTTAGCTTAAAATATGATTAGTTTGTCTTTTAGAAAGATTTATGGATTTTCGTTGATTTTCCATTTTCGGACATTTTAAAACAATTGCGTTCCTCCTCTGTATTTTGTGTGCATAAACACTGGCAAAAGTCATACCTGTGAATGTCACGTTGTCAGTACAAAGTGGCAGTGAGAAATGGCGGCGTCTACAGGTGCAGTGTTAACTTTGTTGTCAGTGTATGTCAGGTAACTGACCAGCAGATGGCAGTGTCTACTGGCAAGTGTTTACACATGACTGACAACACTAACAGCCAATCACTAACCAAAAGCACTGCCCGTTTACCATGTACCTTTATCAAAATCACATTCACTGCAATTTGAAATTTCAACTTCAGTGAACTGTAAATGGCTCTAACATCCTATCTTATTCCAAACCATAATAATCCTCTACATTTTCTAGATATGCTTCATTGCCATCCATTTTTCAGAAATTAAATCTCACACAGTTGTTTAAAATTGCCATCTGGAAACATCATTCAAGATACAATTTAGATCACCTTAACTAATAATGTAGCCATCTGAAAAGTGGAAAGTTCTGAAATCTTTTTTCTGTAATAATTCAATTTTGAAACTATTTAGTGGATGTGATATTTGTGAAAACTAACTGTGGTATAGGCGTGACGTGGACGAACAGTGAACAGTTGTATTAAGGGAAATGTCGCCTAGTACTGTGCTTGTTTTGGTTGCCCTAGGATTAAATCAATTCATTTTTATTCTCTCATAACATTTTATGTAACCCAGGTAGTTATATGGTTTGCAGTAGTGATCCATTGCTCACATTTGGGAGATGAAGCATTATCTACATTGTTAAGTGATCTGTTTGCCGATTTCTGACTTTCTTGTTTTCAGAGGAATTTAAGGCAACGGAGTCTTCTCATCTCGTGCCACCTTCATTAATGAATGTTCTTCATGAAGATAAAAAAAAGGAACCTAGGTACAGGTTGACCAAGCCTGAATTGGAGATGCTAGTGATCTGCAAAGTTTCAGAATTTTTCACTGATGCCAATAAAAGTGAAATTGGTGTACTGAGGCGGCGTTGTGAACAATTTGATAAGATTATTGACCAGTGGCGACGAAAAGCTAATCTTTATCAAAAACAGGTTCAAGGAATTGCACATGATTACTTGAAATGTCAGATGGTTGTTGTTTAAATTGTCGTAATGTGTCGTTTCTTCATTAGATAACAGACTTACAAATTGCTTTGCAGAGGGCACAGACACACAGGCGGTTCATGAGTCAAGCTGCACCAAAGGTAAATGGAGATTTTTCTTCACTTGCTTGTTCTAAAAATGCCATGTAGTAGCTATTTTGTAAATACGTCATTTAGTCATTTTCATTTTGCACATACCGACATTTTATTTTGTGTGGAATCGTTTGTCAGTTGTTCTCTGGTTATCATACTGCGCAGTCCTTTGTGTATTGGAGCCACGCACGGATCCAGGATGGGATTTTTGGGGTTGGAACCCCCCTGTGCACATATAAACGTATTCGCATAATGTATGCAAGCTTTAGCTCAACCCCCCCAGCGAAAATCCTGGATCCGCCACTGACTGGAGCAGTGGAATTAATTTAAGGAATAATCTACTATATTAACCATAGAATCACGACCTGGAGTAAAATTTACTCCAGCTTGTAGTTTTACTTCAATTAAAAATTTCAAAACTAGTTTGCAAGGTCTGTCCTCATCATGTGTGTTAATCAATTTCTTGTCAGTTATTTGCTTTTTGGCATTTCCTGCAAGGTGGATCTTTTCATTGTTTTTTGAGTTTTAAAATGCTTGGAAGAAGATTTTACCACGGTTTTGCATGTTAATTAATGAATAGGTAGAAGACATTCAGGGTGATTTTCTAATTCTAATTCACTACACTGCATGCAACCTTATCCCCCCCCCCAAATACTAGCATAGGAGGGCCTACACTTAATCCTCTCCAAGGCTATTCAACTGCTGAATGGTGCTTGGTAAAAAAGACCAGTAGTATGAGTCTGTGTGCCCTAATCTCCTTCAATTTATGTGAATGATCCTTTCTCTGCTTATACTCAGCCAGGGACACACTTCCAACCAGAGGTCCATTGCAACCCAGCAGCAGCAATATGATAAAAAGATTAATGCTGCGAGATATATGCCACTGGCTTAGTGTGTCCCACCCTAATTCCCTAATCATGTCAGAAACACTCTCCCTGAGAGGAATCACGGCAAATTGTGATGGACACACCAGTTCTCGTCTGATCACTGAATTAAGCAGTGCAACCACAGCTAGTACTGACATGGGTGGTTGCTTGGGAAAACTGGGTACCGCTAGTATCCTAAAATCGTTGCATTAGTGTACTGTCTGTGCAGCCTCTGCATATGAACTATGCTGTGGATGGAGCTCTAATAACCTTGTAGTTCAAGGGCCCTAAAACACCAACAAACAAACAAACTGAGAGAAATCCTGTGGAGAACAATTTTTGCTTCCCTCCTTTTCAATCTCCCAAGATAAATCCTACTCGAAGGGGGAAACCAAATTGGACTACCGTACTCCAAAATTGGTTGTACCCTTGAAATATAAGTTATTTTACCTCCTTTGTGCTGTCACACGGAGGAATTGACCAGCCTTCCCAATCAATTCACCAATGTGATTCTTCTAGGTACCTTTACTATTTAAAATATATTACAAGGTGCTTATGGGTCACAACCCTCTCAAACCTCACTCTACGTATGTAGTAATCAAACTCAAGTAGCTTCCTAGATCTAGATGTCATGAGCATCCTTCACTTTTGCAGGTTTAAAGGGAATTCCCATCTTACATACCAATTGTAAATCTTATCTAGATTCTGTTGTAATCGTGCACAGGATGATAACCTCTCATCTAATACTGTAAAACCCCTATTACCAGGCATCCAGATATGTCATAGAGAGACATTAAATCTTCAGGCCTACCTTTCCAAAATGGTAATAAATGTTTCCAAACTATTAGAAAATTCATGGCACATCAAAAGGGAATCATTTTAAAATTAACTTGCCAATGCAATACATTTTCAAAGTAAGAATAAACAAATTGTTGAAGCAAACTCATATTAAAGATGTTTGCAAAAATATGGGTTCTTTTTAATCTGTTAACAAATATGACTGTTCTTAGTATATCATGATATTCTCTTATATCATGATGTACAAAATTCATGTAGTGCTTTGAAACAGTGTGAATGTAGCATCAGTTGTTCTACAAGTTGAGCCAAAACTTCAAATTTATCACAACCTTTAATCCGCCTAATAGGTAGCTTAATCTCCTTGCCTGTGAGTGGGCTCATCATTTATAACTTCCTACCAAAATTCAAAATATTTCTTACACTCAAAAGACCATGAAATACTGTAGTTACAATTACATGAGGAGCACAACAGGTGGGAAATTGTGCAGAAGTGATATGATTTTGAATCAAGAAAATAATATCGTGTATTCACACCTATCAACACTAATTTTCTATGGACTCAGAATATTTCGAATATTTCACTTGAATTATTGATGAAATATACTATTGTGTTTTAAGTGGAAAAGTCATTTGGTGCATTGGTTGATGTGTTCTTCAAAAAAGTTGAGATAAATGTGAATTTTTTTGCTCATTTTGTAGAAAATCTGATGGTGTATTCATCCTTTTTGAATCATTGTAAATTTGCACCCTTCAATTAATGAATGCTTCACTTATCTGGAAAATTCAGTTCTCCAAGGAAGCCAGATAACAGGGGTTTTGCTGTACTAATTCTAATTCCAATTGAATACACTGCAAGCAGCTGTGATAGGCCAAATTGGCAGTGGAGAGAATAACTCATTCCTAATAATTGGCTCATTCAAAAACCCCAAAGAACCTGAAATATGGCATCTATTCTCCCATACATAGCAAAACAACTACTAACTCTTTTTCCGCCTATGGCAGGGCCGGGTACCCATCTTGTCCCACTGAATGGACACAAGGGCGATATATTGGTCATAGTTTTTCTGCAGCCGGTTGCCAGCCAAAGCTGCAACCCCTATGCTTATTTATTATCGGTGTAGTGCTCGTTGGCGAATGCTACTGATGCCAGGAGGCGAGCCCCTACACCTGGAAATTTGGCCTCATTTACCCGTTGCATAGTAGAGAGGGTTCTTTTATGTGCAAGTGCCATCGTACACCCCCACGGGACGTTGGTTTTACTTCTCATCCTAAAGAAGGCACACTTGCGGCCTCTCTTTCGCCTGGAAGAAGGCAACCCACCTCGGTCCGGTATCGAACTAAAACTACTGATGCAGTTGCCGAGTGTGTTAACCACTATGCCACTGCAGGTGGGAATAAAGTGTGTGAAAAAAGTAATGAGACTGATTTTTTAATTAGTAAAATTTTTACTTTTTTCAAACATGAATATTATCTCCTTCAAAGTAGTTCCCTTTGGCAGCTATACACTGGTTGAGTCACTGTTCCCACTCTTGGGAGGAGAGATGGAAGGCTTCAAATGTTAGGGCTTTTAAATGGTCGGTCATAGTCATTTGAATGTTCTCGAGAGTTTCAGAAAACCTCCATGGTGCCAAAAAAGGATTGACAGTGACCAAGAATTCTGCAGTCATGTGATCACAGGTGATGAATCCTGGATATTTGAGTACAATCCTTAAACAAAGTGGCAAAGAGAAACGTAGCACACTCCACTCTTTTCCTCAACCAAAAAAATTTCGAATGATCAAATCAAGGATGAAAGCAGTGCTGATTTTTTTTTTTTTTTTTTTGACAGTAGAGGTATCATGCATAAAGAATTTTTTCCTACATGACAAACTGTCAATCAAGTGTTTTTCCAAGGTGTCCTTGAAAGGCTCAGGAAAGGAGTGATTTGTGTGAGAACAGACATTACAGACAAGTGAATGAAGTGCTTCATCATGACAATGCCACATGTCACATGGCCATTTCTATCAGGGAATTTTTGACCTCAAAATGCATTCCTGTTGTTCTTCACGTTGTTCCTGATTTGAGTCCTTGTGACTTTCTTCTTTTCCCAAAATTAAAGCATGTCTTAAAAGGATGTCATTTTGGAACCGTTGAGAACATTCAAAAGACTGTGACCGACCAGTTAAATGCCCTGTGAGTTGAGGGCTTCCATCACTGTTCCTAATACTGGGAACAACGACTCCACTGGTGTATAGCTGCCAAAGGGAACTACTTTGAAGGAGATAATATTGATGTTTGAAAAAAACAAAACCTTTACTTAATAAAAAATCAGTCTCATTTCTTTTCTCACACACCTCGAATATAGCCTACCTGCTATAATGGCACCTCCTTTCAGAAAGTTCTTCACATTATCCTCATCAAGAGTATTCCATTGTCAAATGACCCTTGGGAAAAAGGACCAGTAATATGAGTCTGTTGACGCCCTGATCTCCTTCAATTATCATTTCTCCTCCTATATTCTGCAAATGATAACCTGCCAGCCAGGGGGCCCTCATAGCCTATCTTCAAAAGTCTGATAAACAGCTTAATGCTGCCAGACCCCTGCCTCTGACATAATGAGTTCCCACCCTAATTCTCTGATCATGTCTGACACACTCAATCTATGAGAGAGCCAATGAAGCACGACTCTTGCTGCCCTTTTTTTTTTGACCATTTCAATTTCCCAAGATAAGTCTTGCCTAAATGGAAACCAACTTGGACTACAGTATTCCACAATTGGCCATACCAGTGCAAATTAGGCCATTTATTTTACTTTTGTGCTGTCCCCCAGCACCATTCTAACCAACTGGAGGGCATGCCCAGCCTTCCCAATGAATTTGTATGTGTGCTCCTTCCAGGTGCCCCAAGTCAAAGCAAACCTTTTCCCACCTATGGCAGGGTCGGGTACCCAATTGTCCCTCAAGAAACATCCTGTCATTTACCCATCAGGCGTTAGCTCTGGCTAGTCAACCTGTAGGTGGCTACTTCATCTGTAGATCTCCATCACTGATAGTACAATCCCGTGAATTGGTGCAAGGAGTTTTCCCAATCCCAGAATCAACTTCACCAATATTTATTCACCTTTAGGAGTCTTTGGTGGACTAACTATTGGGACTATTACTCCTTCACAGCATCTACCATTACTCTCATGCATTTTCTTTCCTTATCATTGCTCTCTACCACTTTAGAAGCAGTTCCCTGAAAGCTGGGTGTCCATGCTGGAGACGTCATTGGAGACCCACATTACCTCTTTATACCCTGTGTAGAGAGGGGCTTGAGCCAGAAATGCAGCTTTTGAATGCAACCTCTGCCTGGTTCTTGGCTAGCTCCGTTCTTAGGTCCTTGCAGCCCCCACACTCAGCAATTTTCTTTGTAGGCATTACTATCTTGTAAATCCCAGGTACTATCCTTGGAAAGACTTTGACAGACCCATGCACTATCCCACAGTAACAAGATTCCCACTATATGAAGATTATTATAATTATTTTTTTTTACATGCTAAAGAAGCACAAAAATTTGTACACGCACAAGTCAAATTGCAGAGATTAACGTTACTCATAGACCAATCCAGTCTAATACAATACATTGATACAAACTCAAGTCAATTTAGATTTGTTGTTGTTGTTTGTTGGTGCTTTAGGGCCCATCAACTACAAAGGTCATTAGGGCCCAGAAAGACACATCACCATGGTGGGGGTGTAAATGGCCATCCCACCATGATGGCAATAAAAAGGGCAAAAGGCCAATAAAAGTAATAACAATAAAAAGGCAAAAGCCAAAACAGACATATAAATAAAGGCAAAAGCCAAAAACAGACATATAAAAGGCAAAAGCCAAAACATACATAACAATAAAGGTGGCAAAAGCCAAATAAGAGAGAAGAATAAATGTGGCAAAAGCCAAGACAAACACAGAGATAAAAAGGCAAAAGCCGAAACAGACAGAATAATAATTGTGGCAAAAGCCAAAACAGACATTACAATTACAGACATTACAGTCAATTTAGAGAAATTAGCATTACTCATTAAACAATCCAGTATTAAGGACCTAACAAGAGCAAACAAGCTAGGCATCCTCAAGATTACTAGGACATTAAAGAGTCGATCATTATGCAACAAGAGCTTCTTCTTGAAGTGACAACAGTTATTCCAACACTGATGCTGAGAACATGCAAAAACAAAAGTCCGAATTTCATAGGGGAGGGGCATTCCACCGGTTAAATATAACAGGGAAACAACCTTCCCCTCAGATCCAGGCACAGGCTAGCAGGCTCAAAACGGTAATGCGCGTTCAGTGAACTTCCATATCTGAGCAAAAAATCTCAAGAATACAATGAAAAGGATGGACATCATTTTTTACAGCACAGGCTATTTCAAGTAACTGTCCATAAAGGAGGAAAGAGGGAGGAAATTATGCCGGTTGCACCAAAGAGTAATGGAGGAATGTGGAAGAGTATCCTCAGATTGTAAGCAACCGAGAGAGGGTGCAGTTGTGATTTCATGAGGCTAGCCAGAAAGGGAGCAGCAAAGCAGAGTATAAAGAGGACCTTTGCATGAAAAATCTTTATCAGTCTTTTTGTTGAAAGAATCAGCTTTAACCACTTGAATAGCTAAACTAGTGAGTTCAGTTTGGATACTAACGCATCACGATACTGAACGAATTTCAAGGCTGTGTCAAAAATTACTCCAAGGAGTTTGATAGATCGGCAACCATGCATGAGACCTCCCCTGGAAACCTCTCTGAAAAGATGATTAGCTTGGTGTTTTGTGCATTTAGTTTCATGCACATAGAAGAATACCAATGGGAAAGACAGTTCAATAAGGTATCAATAAGATCCTGGACCTCAGAAATTTGATCCATCGTAATAAGGCGCCCAAGTAGATTTCCATCTGTATACGACCAGGGTCGCCAATCCAGACAGTGGAAAGGAACAGCATGAGTTGCAGCATTAAACAGAATTGGGTTTAACACTGAACCCTGTGGGACCCCAGAGTGTAGGTAGATAGTAGAAGAGGTAGACTCAACACAAGCAGAACATTGACACAAATAAGACTGGAGAAGGTTGAGGACATAGGAATTAGAAAGGAGTCTTGAAAGAATTGTAATCAAATGACTGTGGTTCACAAAATCAAAAGCCTTGGCGACATTGGTCTTGAGCAGGCGGTACACGTTACCAGAGGCAAGAGAAGAGGAAACTGTACACAGCAGAGACAAAATGTCAAACGACACGGAAACACACAAACAAGAGCTAAATTAGGAAAAGGGATAACTGACAAAAGGTTAGCCATGGCCAGGTCATACATCCACCTCTGCAAGACTTGTGCCAGGGGAGATAGTATGGAGATAGAACGGAAATTCCGAGGTTCAGCATAGGACCCCGACTTGTGGATTAGTACCACAAAGGCTCTCTTCCACATTGAGGGAAAAATCCCAGTTGGCATACAGGTGTTGAATGGATGAAGAGGTATAAGCAGGCCATACAAGCCCAAAGACTTGATGACAGAAGCTGGCCCACCATCAGGCACCCTACGTCAGGATGGTTTTAGCTTTGAAATGCAGGACAAGGTTAGTAAGGTCAAGCTCAGGGGGAGAACAGTTAACTGGGAACGGAACAGGAGAATGAATATCTGGAGGGGGAAATTCGGAAGGATTGGCCATTAAGGCCAGAACACCAGAGGAGATTACAGGGGAAACAACCATAAAAGGTCTAGACACATTTCTCACTAGGGCCCAAAGAGAACGTAGGGCCACTGTTGGCTACAGGAAGGAAAACCTCAGAGATCAGATAGCCTGTTTGTACTTACTGTGTGCATGTAGGAACTGGGTGTGCACATTCGGGTAAGGATTGGACTTCCATTGATGGTGCATAAGCACACACTGATCACGTAATACCATAAGATTTGGCTTCCACCAGGATTTTGGGATGAAACTAGGATGATACTTTACATGAGAACACAAGCATAAAAAGTGTATCCAAAGCGTGGATACACTCGTTAAAAGCGTCAAAGTCAAAGCCTTTGTAGTTGTATTGTAAAATCCTTGAGAAAGGAAAGGTTAGAAAAGGGATAAAGAAAGACACAATCCAGGAAAATAAATGATCTCATGGTCCAGACAAAAATCACTAAGAAGTTTCACATTGTTTTGGGAAAATCCCAAAACCCTCTGGAAAGAACAACCTACACCACAATGACGAACCACCACGTGGGAAAAATCGTGCTTTACACCACTGAAACTGCTGCTCACAACTCTTAAAAATCAGAAAATTAGACTTTCAAAATTTGTCAACACCTTAATAATAAAGTTGTCAGAACACAACTTTAAGTCAAATACAAATATCATATAAATATAAAGAATTAATAAATCTAAGCCTACAACTAAATATGGAAGTTCCTTAAGATTAAGGCACAGCCAAACGGCACCATTCACAAAGGGCCACACCCAAAACGCATCTTTTAGATTGGGCCACACCTAAAATCGCACCACATGGTTTGAAAAATAAAAGTAATCAAATGATAACTTTTTGTGAAATGAAAGGTTATACGCCCAAAAATATCTAAGAGAAATCCCCACAAAAAATAACCAATATATACCAGATATTTTGCTTTCCAACCTGCAGCTCTTCAACTCACCTCCATCTCCTACTGTTGATAGATTTGATACCCGATAGATTTAATACCCAAGCAGTACATGTGTCATCTGCAAATAGTTCAAGGAAGGAATTGACATCAAGTCCTATGCCATTCACACAGAGAATGTACAACAAAGAACCCAATACACTTTCCTGAAGGACCCCTAATATGGTTGATTTCCATTCAGATGCACTACCTTTGAAGAGGACCCCCTGTCATCTACCAAGGAGATAGGACCTTACCCATTGATTAACCTTGCAATGTATTCCTAAGCTGGACATTATTGAAACCATCTTATCATGGGGTACAAGAAGATGGAGTACAAGAATACAACATCAACCTGCTTTCTGTTATCTAAAGCCTTTTGAATGTGACATGCCTTTGGGTGTCACATGACCTCCCGATCCTAAATCCATGCTGGTTATTACTAAGAATGCCATTCTTTTCCATATATCCTATTATAGACGAGAATAAGATATGTTAGAAAATCTTGGATACAGCACTCGTTAACAAAACTGGTCTAGTCCTCTGTGTCCCCTGACTTGCCAGTGTCTAACGACTTTTTAAATATTTCCTCCAAGTAATAGCTAATAATCCCAGAAAGCCACTGCAAAATAGATGGAGAGATGCCATCAGGGCCCGCAGCCTTATAAACCATTGATTTACTCCCTGATTTAACTACTTTAGTATTTAACCACTGATTTACTCGGTATCTTGTAAATGATCACGCTGCTCGCAGAGTGGCGAAAGTGTTACCACTTTTATGTGTACGAGTATGCAGCATTTGACTAAGTTTTTTTCCGTTCTAGCCACCAATGAGGTCAGTAGGCCTTCAAGTTCAACTAACAAGAGTATGTAAAGAATTCCAGTTTAACAGATAATTCCTTGAGACATGAAATTCTAATGCTACTTGTTCTCTTCTGCTCTATTAGTATGTTCATGCCGATTCCTCAAAAATCATCTCTCGTTCGCCTTCATCACTACATTCTCCCAAACAAAATGTTGCTGGCCAGCATCCACCTTCTTATGCCAATCACCCTATTGTTCTTCCTAAGCAAGTGGCTGGCAGTCATATGGCATTCGTTACCAATCTGGGAGCCACAGGTGCTCTAAATGGAACAACATTGGTCACTAAGGTATTTATTGGTGATTCCATGTTTGTTGGGATCTTACACTAGAGCTAAAATGCGATTTGTTGTGGAGCAGGGAACGCCTGTTACACATGTGAGTGGAAGTAGTTCTACACCTAATGTAACTGCAACCAAGATTCGTCCTGCAGTCCCAGTGATGCAGAAGCCTACTGGGACACCTACTAAGGTAAGATTATGAAGTTAACAGATGGCACAGCTGCTGGTTTTTATAAATGAGATATGTAGAGTTACAAAAATTAATACCGTTACGAGGTATGCATTCTGGTTTACAAAATTTAGTACAGCAGGCCCTTGTAAGGATAACTGGCATCATCAGCTATTTTACAGTATAATTGGGAGTGGCAAATTGCGTTGGACACACCAGTTCTCGTCTGATCACTGAAGTTAAGCAGCGCAGCCTCAGCTAGTACTGACATGGGTGGCCACTTAGGAAAACTGGGTACCGCTAATATCCAAAAATCGTTGCATAGTGTAGTGTCTGTGCAGTTCCTGCATGAGAACTACACAGTGGACGGGGCTCTAATGACCTTGTAGTTGAAGGGCCCTAAAACACCAACAAACAAATACAGTATAATTAGTGATAATGGGCAATTATTTCCGAACAATTTGCATAATGCCTAAATGGGTACCATTATAGAAAATATAAGACCCTCTGATTTCTTACACGTCGTTAGTGTCTACGATAAAGATTTTGACACTAACTAATCAGTCTGCCATATCTCTCTTTAGCTTTTTTTACATGTTGTTTGTTGTCTGTTTCTTCTCCCCGTAATTTTTTCTACTGCTTCCACTCCGCTCCTGAGTCAAGACCCTTCTGTAGGTGGAAAATGGGGGTGTTAAAGTAAGTCATGTAGTGCCATAGCTACTGTAATATGCAGCACAGTTGATAAAATCGTTTGAGCTATGGACTGTTTTACATCAAAACACAAATCACTCGGACCTAGGATTATCTAAATAAAGTAACTGCATAGCAACATTTTCTGAGTACGTCTTGAGTTTTTTAAACTATTGCAATGCTAGCTGAATTTTACGACCAGCTGCTGCCTATGGTTGGGTCCGAAATCTGAAACGTTGTTTGCACTGTCGTACTTCGTAGGGCTGTTAGTCTGTTAGTAGGGCCAGTGCCTCACGAGGGGGTGGTGGATTTGGCTTGCATTCTGTTTTATCAACTTGGGCTGTATCATAGGTAGAAGCTGACGCTGGTGGCCTTTGACTGGAGTGTTTAGTCATCAAGGTGCAATCTTCAGTGTCTTGGGATACTGACGAAATGTGGTCTCCATAATGTTTATGAATTTCTTACTTGCATTGGTAGCTATATTGTTGATAGGCTTTCTTGGAAGTCTTTCGTCATGAAAGTATTCCCGGTTCAATATCTCCGACTAGAATTGTTGTGCAGAAATTTACTGATGCTAATTCTCAGGTTTAAAAGCCCAATTGTTTATACACTGTGATGCAAAAATTTCGAACTGGCCATAAGTCATAGGGTCGTTACCCCACGCTCCCCTCTACAAGCTTACGTTTAACTTGATAGCTCACTGGTTGTGTACTACCGTTTTTTGAATCGTTGATCCTGCAATTTGAAGTATCTGCTTAGAGAAAAGCTCCAATTGCATCTTACTTACGAGCAGTTAGTGTTGTCTGCACGGATGTGTAATACCTGTCTCCTGTTACTGATACAGGAATGAAATTCTCTTCTGGAATCACGTTTCAGATGTGATTTTAAGAAAATGCTGGTACTAAAATGACTTTCCATAGTTAGGTGGAAAAAGATAGGTCCTTGGTGTTTAATGGGTGATTTGTCTTTAATTAAATGACCATCCCCTCCCCTTAACTCTTTGAGACTTTGAGACCAAGAAATTTTTTTTCTCCTTCCAAAATCTTTTTTTCAAAATCTCTTTTCAAAAGCTTATTTAAAAAATAAATAAATGAAAACCAAACATACAAATGTAGTTACAAAAAATATTGAAAGTATGAATAATTTGCAAAAATGAGTAGTTGTATTTTGCCGATAAGTCGCTCCCCAGACATAAAAATATTCATCAAATGGCATATCATTATACGCCCTATACTGTCAATGGAAGGCTCCGAAAATAATATGGTGCATATGTGGAAATACTCATCATCATCTCACCCTTATCCCGCCTGTGGCAGCGTCCTGTCAGCGAGTTCTTATCCTCCACTCCCGTCTATCTCTCACCAGGCTCCCCTCCACCCTGATCGCCTCTCAAATGGAGAGAATACATTTTAGAGTATGCTATTCATAATGGCACCCAACTTCCCTTTCATTAGAATGATTTGCATTTGCAAAAGCGGTTTCCAAGAAACAATTCAAGGTAACAATAATCGGGCTGGAATGTTGACTGCTGCTATTTGTGGGGTTGCTTCAATAGCTACTCCCTGGAAATATCTAATAACAAAGATGTTGTTTGTCTTATTAACTCTTACACTATTAACTTGTCCTAATTTTCACTAAAAAAAACTGAAATGCTCATGTTGTAGTCGCCCAGCAGTCAAGTTGGACAAGTCAGCTTGTTGCAACCAAGAGCACCTACTGGTGTTGTCATAACTACCCAACTTCCAACTGCAAATTCGACATCTGGTGGTAATGGGACTGTAATTGGGTCTTCTTCCAAGCTACGAACGGCTTTAGATCCAGCAAAGGTAAGCTTGTAAATCATAAAATTTTGTTTGTCAATTACGGCATTAACGGTCCCGTCTCAGTGATGCTGATGTGGTGCAGTGGCTCCAGATTCCATACTGGATTGAGGTGGGTTGACTTCTCTCGGAGGAGACAGAGGTCTCCAGTACGCCTTTTGTTAGATTACACATAAAGCCATGGCCTCATGGTGTTTTTACGATCGCACCAGCACGTAAGAGAACAACCCTTTCTACATTAAAATGTTTAGATCAACAAATGCTAGGTGTGGAGGTCACACAGTGGCCCTGGGGGAAGGAAATGTGCCTCGTTTAAATAAAATATAGTGATGATACTTAACAATAATGGTTGCAGCTTTGGATTGACAGCTGAGTATGTCACAATACTGACCAACAGCTCACCTGTGTATCATAATCAGTAAAAAATTGGGCACCTGACCTTACCATAGGTGGGACAAGGGTTAGTAATAGATGTTGTTTGATGAGGATATAAAATGATATGCACAAGTTCCTTGATATCCATTTGATATCGGGGCCAGTGGTGGTAAACAGCAGCATGTTATGAAGCAGCTTGCCTAGGGCGCACAGTAGTCGGAAATGCAAATTTTGTGGGACATTTAAGAAAAAACATGTGAGCGAATTACAACATATTTGCCATTTTGTTGTGAATGAATCATCTCCTGTCTTAAATGAACAACAATCAATTCAATTTCTTTTCATTTAAAAGCACTAAAAGCTTACAAAGTCCACATTTATAAAGATGTTGCATATTTAGCTTCATCCGTGATTCAGGTCATTGTGTTTTGTGCTCTCACGCAGGCATTATACAAAGTTTATTGGGAATTCTTTTTGCTGCATTATGGACACTGAATCTTCAGGTTACTATAAGCATTCCAAATTGTCTTTTTAAGTTAACAGGGGTCAAGATATGATCACATGTAGTTTAGGAGGACAACAACTGATTTTTTATTAATTCTTTGGGACTTGTCATTGTGGGGAAATAATTGTACTTTTTCTTCCATTCTGGAAATGATTTAGGATCATTCTGTGGTCTGTTACCTTTGTTTTGACACCCATCCTAAAGTGCTCAGACCTGCGGAAGTTATTTATTTTTAACCTTCCATCAACAAGGTGACGATTTCTGGTAAACCCTACAAGGTGGGGTCTGTGATAACCCCAAAAAAGTTTTTGATTTTCAAGACTTAAATATTCAGATTAAGGGCATTATTATGGATATTAAATTGAATGTCATCATCACCACCATACCCATCATCATCACCATATCCTTATCCCACCTATGACAGGGTCGGATCTGCAGGGTATAGTTCTCCACTCCTGCTTATCTCCCACCAGGTCCCCATCCACCCCAGACACTGCCAAATCCTTATGGACATCCTGCTCCCATTTCTACCTTAGTAACCAGTGTTTCTGACCAGCCAACCATGTTGGTACTAACTTGGGTTGCATCGCTTAACCAGAAATAAAATATGCTAATTACTTAGGAGACCTGCCAACTTCCCTAGATAGGTAAAGAAAACATCGGAGAACAGGTACTCAAAGGTTGGTTAAGATTGGAGAAAGTGGTACATGTGTAGACACAATTTTGTAGGTCTTGGGTCTGCCAAGACCCCACCTTGTGGACGGAAGGTTAATTTTTTTTACCATGAGGTATCAAGGAAGGTGTGACACGAAAGGAGTTATTTGATTTTCTCTTCACTGAACATCTCCTTTCTCGTGCTAATACTGTCTTTGCAAGAAATGAAATGAGACATAACATTGAATCCAGGATACAAAATTTACCAGAAGAGGATTTGAAAAATAAAATCTCCCTATTTTCCAACAAGGTTCTGACAGTGACAAAGAGTATGTGGATTCATCAGGCAGTGAATCAGATCTTTGATGTTGTGTAAGGTTCCCCAACTTCAATGTACTAATTTGAAACTTGAAAAAAACATTGTATTCAGAATTATAAAATTATACAGTCAAACTCTGATATAACACACACCTTCGGGACTGCTCGTGTCTGTGTGTTATAACCGAGTGCGCGTTATAACAGAAACAATGCTAAATGATGCCAAAGCTATGTTAACTGAACAAAAATATGTTAATTTATAGATGTATTCAAAAAGTCGACCTAGACTTGTATACTTCAAGACGCACACACTTGCAGTCAGCTGAAAATTTTTTACCAGATTCTACACTGCTGAGAATTTTATCCTTTTATCATCATCATCATCTCACCCTTCTCCCGCCTGAGCCAGGGTCTGGTCTGCGGGTTCTGATCCTCCATTCCAGCCTATCCCCCACCAAGTCCCCTTCCACCCCACATGCCACCATATCCCTTTGCACCATCTGCACTCACGTCCGTTTTGGTCTTCCTCTACCTCTGGTGCCCCCAACTACCTGCAGTCCCACAATGGACCTAATAAGCTCCTCCTCATCACATGCCCATACTACCTCAAACGCTTCTCTTTCATCTTTTCCACAATATCTGCCACCCGCAAGCTACCTCTGATGTAGTCGTTTCTAATTCTGTCAGATCATGACACCCCACACATGTAGCGTAGCATTCGCATCTCTGTTGCTTGCATTTGCATTTCATGGGTCTTCCTAACAGCCCAACACTCTGAGCCATATAGCATAGCGGGCCTAATAACAGTTCTGTAAATTTTGCCCTTCATCTTTATTGGGACCCCGCGGTCACATAGGACCCCACTTGCCTGTATCCACTTCAGCCATCCTGCATTAACCCTACAGGCCATCGATTTCCCCATTGCTCTGCAAAACTGATACTAGATAGCAAAACTCTTGCACCATATAGCCTTACTTAAGCTGTGGGGTATGCCGTCTAGTTGCATGTTATAGCTGTTTGTTATATCGGAGGTCTCTCACACGTTGAAAGTGCTGTAGGGACCAAACCAGTTGTGTGTTATATGTAATATCCGAGTGTGTTATAGCCAATCAATTTCTATATACTTATGAATTAACGCTGGCTGGGACTTTCCCTTGTGTGTGTTATAAGCCGAAAAGTGTTATAACCAGGGTGTGTTATAGCGAGGTTTGACTGTATTTGGTTCAAAAATTTACAACTACACTTCATGTTTTAAGCTTACTTCATTGCACTGTTACACATGTCCCGCTAAAACATGATTTCAGACCACTGTGGGGCGCCTGAAACTCACGAGCCGGCCCTGTTCAAGACGCACACACTTGCAGTCAGCTGCAATTTTGCCAGATTCCACACTGCTGAGAATTTTATTCTTTGATCGAACAATAGAGCTAACAGGGTTCCTCAATAGTCCATATTTTTGTGTCAATTCGGAATACAAAGAATCAGTCGATTCATTGATAATTTTCAATTTTGGGTCAATTGAAATTGACTGTCGTTTATTAGCCATTGCAAACGTTGCAGCAAAAGACAACAAACAGCAAACCAGTAGGCATGAAGTGTGATGGTTTTCAGTGTTTCGCTATTGTGCTTGAGTTGGCTTGTTCAAAAATTTTGCCTAGATAAGTGTCTTCTGATTTCACAATTGTCACAGCAGCCAACCACCTGCGTTTTATAACCAAAGAGCTGAATGTTATAGCCTTACTTATTCATCATCATCTCACCCTTCTCCCACCTGAGGCGGGGTCGCGTCTGCGGGTTCTAATCCTCCACTCCCGCCTATCCCCCATAAAGTCCCATTCCACCCCACATGCCACCATGTCCCTCGGGAGTGGTGCATTGCATTGGACACACCAGTTCTCGTCTGATCACTGAAATTAAGCAGCGCAACCCCAGTTAGTATTAACATTGGTGGCCGCTTGGAAAAACTGGGTACTGCTAATACCCAAAAATCGTCACATTAGTGTAGTGTCTGTGCAGTCTCTGCATAAGAACTATGCTGTGGACGGGGCCCTAAAACACTAACAAACGACAACATCCATGTCCCTTTGCACCACCTGCTCCCACGTACGTTTTGGTCTTCCAAATTACCTGTCCAAACTACCTGCAGTCCCACAATGGACGTAATAAGCTCCTTCTCATCACATGCCCATACCACCTCAAACGCAATATCTACCACCCTCAAGCTACCTCTAACGTAGTCGTTTCTAATTCTGTCAAATCGTGACACCCCACACATGTAGCGGAGCATTCTCATCTCAGCCGCTTGCATTCGCTTTTCATGGTTCTTCCTAACTGCCAAACGCTGAGCCATACAGCATAGCGGGCCTAATGATAGTTGCATGTTATAGCTGTTTGTTATATCCAAGATCTCTTACACGTTGAAAGTGTTTTAGGGACAAAACCAGTTGTGTGTTATATGTAATATCCGATTTTGTTATAACCAAACAATTACTATATACTTATGCATTTGCGCTGGCTGGAACTTTCCCTTGTGTGTGTGTGTTATAAGCCAAAAAGTGTTATAACCAGGGTGTGTTATAGCGACGTTTGACTGTATTTGTATCTATTCTTTATTTTACGGTGGGACACCGGATAAGTAAATGCACCACCAGCAATTAAAATTTTGAAAGTGTCTTACGACTGGGAAAATTTTGCAGAGCACTGATCTACATAGCAAAACCACATAATATGCAGTAAACAAAGGGCAGCAAAACATGCAAAAGCCAGTCACTTGAAGTCACTGTGTTACTGGTTGTAGGTTATGTAAGCTTATGGTACCTCAAAATGGCAAACCAAAAGTATGAGTTCCAGGACCTTACTAAAATAGTTGTTGCTAAGATGTTGAGTGAGGGATAATGCCACTTTATTGCTGTTCCAAAAGAACATGTAAAGTCCTCAACAGCTGATGTTAAAGCAGTTAAAATATCGGAAGGTTTTTTAGCACCCTTTGCAGTGCAAAAAGTGGTTATGGAGTTGCAATACAGCATAGCATGAAATGTGGTTCCAGTGGTTCTACTATCATCAAAAGATGTTTGAAGCCAAGCAACAGGAAATAGCAAAACCACTAACAACATTGTCAGATGCATGGCAAAACAGTTTTTGAACTAATTACATCACATCACCCAGCATCCATTTTGGCTGGATGTGACATTATATGTGATGCTGCTAACTTTACTTTAAGATCTATTCATGCTGCAATCAAGGTGTATAACTACACTATATCATGGCAAACAGTGACTCGTTCTATTTGGGAGGAAGGAAAATTGGCCAAACTGCAGTTTCAAAAGTTGTTTCATAATATGGCGCAAGATGCAGAATGTACAATTTTGGGAGTAGTGGACTTTCGGCTGCAACCCAAACTTATCTTTTGCCATATGGGGAAATTCTTGCATGTGGACTAAATGAAAATTGGGGAATGGATTACTTTTCCTCTGTGTTTTATAAATATTGATAATAATCAATCTCATACCGCACAAGTTACACATTTTTGGATGTGAATTTCTTGATGAACTTACCACGTTCTCCAGTCCATTATTTGTGTGTAGTGATAATGAAGCAACCAAGAAGCCAGCATTTGATGGGCGGTTTAATACTGCTACAGAAATGCACCGATCTGATTGTACTGAGCAGAGGTTATCAACATGCCTTACTGATGGCTTCATCAGAGGCGTGATTTCTGAACTGGATCAGTTTATAGATCAACATTTATTTAAACATATTGCAATAAACTTCATGCAAAGGCATCACAGCTCCCATTTTCCATTCCAACAAGATCTGCAGCACATGAATGGTGAGTGATCCTGTAGCAAGTCATTTATGGCTGCTATGTTAGGTGACGAATCACTCATTGGTGTCCTGGAATTTTGGAACGTCAGTCAGTTGATGATACATCTCGGGACTGACGTCGTGTATTGTACTCACGTTCCAGAATTCCATAGTTTGAATTTCTTTCTGTTTTTGAGTTTTTGAATTCGCAAAAAGAGATTCTCTATGAAAGTGGCTGAGATGCGAATGCTGCAATACATGACTGGGGTGTCACGGACAGAATCCGAAATGAGTACGTTAGAGGTTGCTTGGGGGTGGAAGACATCGTGGAAAAGATTAGGGAGAAGCGGTTGAGGTGGTATGGGCATGAAAAGAGGAGAGATACCCAAACGGACGTGGGAGCAGGTGGTGCAGAGGGACATGGCGACGTGTGGGGTGGAGAGGGACTTGGTGGGAATAGACGGGAGTGGAGGATTAGCACTTGCAGACCCGATCCCGCCGCGGGCGGGAGGAGGGTAAGATGATGATGATGAAAAAGAAATTCTCTAGACCAGTCGGTTGTTGGATTTCTCGAGTTTCAGTAGTACGTTTCATATGATGCAGGACATACGATGCAAATATCCATTACTGATATATACAGTATATATTGCAGTATTGCGACTAAACCGAGTTTATTAATGTTTTGTTCAAAGAGGAGTTGAATAATTTATTGAAGGAAAGAGAAACCTGCAATAATCACATTAAGGGCGCCACACACGATCAGTTTGGTGTGTCATTTTGGTGTGCACACACCAAACTGACGTGTGTGGGCAAAAAAAGTTTTTGTTCACACCAAAAATTTTAACTGACGGTGTGAAGAAATTTTATCTCATCGTCAACCCGAATTGAGCGTGTGTGGGGTTGCTCACATAAATTGTTCACTTTTTTGTTCTGCGCATGCCCAAACATGGATAAACGTCATTATTAAAAAATTGCACCATGGTAACGGTAGAATTACTGGTTGATGCGGACAATCAAATGACTTTACATGACGTTTAACGAAAAGGAACACAAGTACGTCACACACCAAACTGATCGTGTGTGAGCAATTCATTATTTCACACCAAATTGAACACATCGATGTGCACACACCGAACTGACACACCAAACTGATCGTGTGTGGCGGGCTTTACCGACGTTTCAATTCACATTTAAAAAAATTACATTGTTTAAATGAAGATAATGAAGAACCACATTCCGAATATTTCTTAGATTAAGAAATGTACATACATAAGAAATTCAAAACTCTTGACAAACTATAACTGGACAATGCTACATCTCATTTAATTTTGCAGTTATACTCCCTCCTAGACTATCAGGTGGTGAAAATGGTGCAGGAGGCTAAGTACTTAGGATCCATGTTCCACAGCAACGGGGAAATAGACTCAGATGTGACCCATAGAATCAATGGGGGGTGGTTGAAATGGAAACAGGCAAGCGGAGTCCTGTGCGATAGGAGGGTCCCAATCAAGTTAAAAGGGAAGTTTTACAGGACAGTGGTTAGGCCAGCTATGCTATATGGATCAGTGTTGGGCAGTGAAGAAAAGCCATGTAAATAGGATGCAAGTAGCTGAGATGCGAATGCTGCAGTACACGTGAGGTGTGTCAAGAGCAGATAGAATAAGGAAAAGGTAGCCTGGGGGTGGCGGACATCGCCGAAAAGATGAGGGAAAATAGGCTGAGGTGGTATGGACACATTATGAGACGAGGGGAAGAGGAACTCGTTAGGTGCATCCCAGGAATGGAGATAGTTGGCAGCATCCGGGGCATGGGGAGACCGAAGCTGACGTGGGAGCACAGGTTGTCCAGAGGGACATGGCCGCGTGCGGAGTGGGAGGGGACCTGGTGGGTAACAGACGGGAGGGGAGGGCCAGAACCAGCAGACCCGACCCCGCCACAGGCGGGTCAAGGGTATGATGATGATGACGACTTCCCCCTAGACTATCAGTTGTAGAAAGTTGTTGTTGATATTGACGTAGAAACTTCCTGTAGCATGGTGAAGAGATATCGTCAGAACGTTCACAAAATTATGAGAGAAATACTTTGGCAATATTGTGGGAGTTCTCTGGCAGTTACTGCAGCATTCCTTACCAGAGTTGACATTAACGAGGCAAGTTTTGTTGACCGATTTTAGTCGATCAACAAAAGTTCTCAACATTACTTGAACGATTTTTTGTTCAGACATTTCAATAGAAACTGATCAATGGGGATAGCAACACTGTATTTTGGTTAACCCCCCTCCAATCGGTCCGCCCCTTTGATGGGTCCACTTTTGCATATCCTCAAGGGCCTTAAACAAGTGGGATAAGGGTAAGATGATGATGTCTGTGGGGGGTATGTCGGCCTACCCCACTGTTTCTTCCAATGATATTTTACTACTCGCAAAAAAGAAACGCTGCAGCAATTATTGGAGGGCGGCGTTTATTATTTTTTTCGCCCTGATGGTGTGGCACTTAATAGAGGGCGGCTTTTATTGGAATAAATACGCTAATTAGGGTCGTCGTGGGACTGCAGGTGGTCGGGAGCAGGAGAAGGAGTGGAAGACCAAAGCGGACGTGGGAACAAGTGTTACAAAACGACATCGCAATGTGCGGGGTGGATATGGGGGCCTGGTTGGAGCTGGGCTGGGGTGGAGGATTGGAACCCTCAGACCCGACCCAGCCACGGGCTGGAGAAGGGTGTGATGATGATGAGCTAGCCCCAGTCTCCCCTACTTCTGTTCCTTGAAGACGTAAATAAATTGAATGATATAAATTTCGTGACTGATTACAAAAGCGTTGCTGAAGAAGTTAAAATTCGGAATTTGAAAGGCTGGAAAATGCATTAGCATTTTTGCAGTTGTCTTGGTGTTCTTGGTGTTCTACGTCATTAGCACTTACTAGCTAGTTCTTGCAGCTCATCCTCTGTTGCCCTACTGATATTTTGTAAAATTTCGTCCCTTGAGATAGTGAAGTACAGTATATGGTCGGCAGCTTATTGCGTTGCACACCACATTTCTCGTCTGATCACTGAAGCTAAAGGCGCGTTCTCACTAGTCAAGTTTTGTTGACCAATTGTAGTTGTTCAACAAAAGTTGAACATTACTTGAATCAATTTTCGTTCGCTCATTTCAATAGAAACTAATCAGCAGTTTCATTGTACAAATGGGGTTTCAGTTACATTACAAATGGGGTCAAAAGGAGTTGTGTGGATAACACTGTATTTTGGTGAACCCCCAATTGGTCCACCCCTCTGACGGGTCCACTTTTGTATATCTACAAGGGCCTTAAACAAACGACCTATTGTTCACTTGAATGGTAATGGTGAATGACTCACCACTTGATCAAGAAAAGTTTGACTGGGTCAAACTTTTGTTGATCAACTAAAATGTTGATCAACTCGATTGAAACAGAGGTTCCCACTACAGTTTTCATTCAAGTTTTGTTGAACAACTACAATTGGTCAACAAAACTTGACTTGTGAGAACGCGCCTTAAGCAACGCAACCCCAACTAGTACTAAAATGGATGGCTGCTTGGGTAAACCCAAATACCCAATACCCAAAAATCTTTGCATTAGTGTAGTGTCTGTACAGTCTCTGCATTAGAACTATGCAGTGGACGGAGCTCTAATGACGTTGTAGTTGAAGGGCCCAAAGAACACCATCAAAGCAATACACACCTTAAAACACATTTTTTGGATTATTGAGGCATAGCATACCATAGAAATTGACGGGGTTTCTTGTAGAATAGAGAGCTAGAACCTGCAGACCCGACCCTTTCACAGACAGCCTAAGTGTATGATGATGATGATGAGTGTGTGCAAAACCTTTCTCTTCTACAAAACGTTGCCTTCTTTGCAAAGTACTGCATATGCCGACCTAAACAGCGGCGCACCTTGGACAATTTGCACTTTCGTACACTTTTGTTAACCTTTGTTTTTTAAGTCTACATATAGTGTATTTCACTTTCATGTTAAACACTGTTTATGCGTTAGGTGTAAAACTTTTGTGCACGCGCACAGGTTAGAGAGAACAGTGGTCCTTCGTTGATTTGATACCGTATAACCTTGGTTTAGTCGATACAAGAAAGGGAATTACGGGGTAAAATTCACCGATCCCGGAATTCACGTAGATCCAGATGTTATTCCACATCTGGATCTCCTCAGGGATCATCTGGATAGCCTCAGGGGAATCGAGAGGCATCTCTATGCAAGGGTTCCAAAGCTTGAAAGCTAAATAACTTGGAATTTTTGAGGAAGGTGGAGAATTTCAATATATATCAAACTGATCTCTGCAGACGCCAGATAAAGAGGCCGTTATTCGGTTTATTAATAGCCGCTTGCTTATGGCTTTTTACGAAACGACGTTGGCATGTTGAGTTTACCTTTGCTTTTTTGCCAGACATGTTCTTGTAGTAAAGTGCCTGACACGTCCATTGGTTTTTAAACCATGTCCATTTTCTTTTGTCTTAGATGAATGCTTCAAACGCAACGCCAGTGCCAATGCGATTAGTCCCTAATCAGGCAGTCACTAGGCAGTTGGCTCCAGCATCTTCCACCACCAGTGTTGCCTCTTCAACTGTTACAAATGCTAATAGTCGGGCTGTCACAGTTTCGATGATTGGACAACCGCCTCTAGTTACTAACGCTGTTAAAATAATTGACTTGACTGCGGATGAAGAGGAGTCTGCCAAAGCTGCAGCCGCAGCAGCGGCTGCTGCAGCCTCAGCATCAACTACTTCCCTATCATCTTCCTCAAGTAGTACTGGTGTCAATCCTGTTAGCACAATTTCAAATGTTGCTGTGGTGTCCTCCTCATTACCATCAGGTTCGAACACTGTGACAATGCTGACACCAGCAACGTCTGGTAATCAAATTTTAACATTGGCTTCCCCAGTTGGAGGCATGGTGACTGGTTCAACTACGGCCACGACGCAATCGCACATCCGCATGGCACAGCCTGTAAGAGCGGGAAATGCATCAATTGTTAATTCTGGACAAGTGCGTCTGGCATATTTGAGTAAGCATCTTGGTTGCCTCCTGCATTCTTATCTGCTGTACTAACTGAAGATGATAATGCCAATGTTGATCAACTGTTGGTTTTTTCAGTGTCGCCAACATCCATGGTGACCATGGTAAGGCCTAACCAGCCACTATTTGTGGCTCCATCTCCAGGCGTTCGAACAGGGCAGCCTAGCATCATGAGACCTGCATTGCCAACAATAGTTTTGCAAAGAGGCACTACACTTCTTCCACTACAACAAAGTTAGTACCTGTTTTTACTGGCGAGTGATTGTTTTTAAGTTTTCATTGGTGGACCCATTGCAAGTCGATGGGAGGAAGGGGGAGGGGATGAATGAATCGTGTTTACTAGCTAGCATACACCTTATGGTTTTTAATGTGTAAGATCCCTTAACTAATTGTTGTTTGTATCCTTCCAGGTCAGGTAACCTCCTTGCCAAATTTAAGACCTGCAACCGCCACGCAAAGTGCGAGAGTCTCAGCTCCAGCACCAGCTGTCGTTCCAGTATCTGTAATTGGAGCTCCAACTGTCATTCGCCCGGCCTTGTCAACCACTCCAATGGCTTCATCACACGGTTCCTCTTCGACCAGTATCATGAACGTGGCGACAGCCATGGTCTCTCCCACACCACAAATCACTTATAGCAGGTCAACAGCAGTTGCAAGCAGTCCTTTGCAGGCAACCAAGAATGCGACAGTAACAAAGACTGTTGTGACACCTCAGCAATCAAAGGTGAGAATGGAATGAAAAGAAATTAAAAATAATGAATGGAATGGAAATAATTGAAACGGAAAGTACTTTGTGAGACTTTAAGTGGGTAATGTGGTCTTTGAAGGGTCCAGTCGATTGTGTTGTGGTTAGTAGACGATTTTTCCTACTTCCAATTGAGGATCGTATGAAAAATACATGTTGCGGGACGTGTTGTCGGTCATTGCCATTTTTTGTATGTGGTCATTGTTTGAAATAGGTGTTTTTGAATGGAGCTCAGTGTTTGTGAATATAAATCCCAAACAAATCAGATCAATGTTTCCAATCAATTCAAGTTTCCAATGAAATCAATGTTTCTTAGTGTTTAATAAAATAGGTGGTTATTGAGGTAAGTGGGCACTACTGCCGTCTTTCGGTCTCCCGGCCTTCTCGCCTTCCGCTTGAAGGCCTCCTCCCTGCAAACACGATATATATCGTTTCTGTGAATGATCTCGTGTAGCCACGAATATCCCGTTTTTGGGGATCTACTTTTTCTACCCAGAGAAAAGTGTCCAAACAACTGTGTACCTGCTAAAGTACACAAGTGCCAGTAAGTGTTTATTAAAATAAAGTAAGGAAAAGTAGGAAAAATCAATTGTGATTATTATCCTGCTTGTGACAAATGAGACTGGGGCTAATTGCGACATTTTTTTAATTTGATTTATTTTGAAATTTACTTATACACAGCTTTTGAATCATACTTACCCAATTGTGAGCACCCAACATCTGGCTTGATAGCCAAAAGATTGCAGATGGATATATATGTAAATTTGGAACTACTCAGCATTTACTATAGGTGTGTTTTTGTGACAATCAACCCCATGTCTGGGGTAGGTTGTCATAGTACCTGGGGTTACTTATCACAACGTGAATCACTGAATTCATAAATGAAATTTGTTTCCCTTTAAGAAAGATACATCTTTGTTGTTCATAGTAACACATTACTCATACGAATGTTTTATATTTTCATTTCATTTGATAAAGAATTGCTGAATTTTTGGTATCCTACATTAGTTGAGGGATGCACATCACTACTGACAATTTCTGTTTTTTTAAATTTCTTACAATATCATGCAAGAGTGTGGCAATGCTTCTTAGTTTTCGTTTTCATTATTAACTTGCTTTGCAGATCATAGCATCACTTCTGGGGACACACCACTTCTAGTTGCCTTTTGCTTTTAAACTGGGGGCATTATTAATAATAGGTTCCAACCTTATGCTGAAGTAAAACATGTTTAAGATAAAAACAAATTTCCAATCATGTGAGCCAAAATATAAAACTAAACATGCCTCATTCATTATGGTGAAGAATTTCAATTAGATCTGTTGTTTTGGAGGAGAGGGCAGTTTGACCCAAGGACACAAAATGGAATAAACACTACAAATATTCTAATATATTATTCAATATTCCAACTTCTGTTTCAAATTGTGAATGTTTAAGTGATGTAGAACTTTTGTCAACAGAAGGGAATAGGCTCTAACATGTGAAAACTCTCCCCAGGCATCATGTGACAACCTACCCCAAGCTACCAAAAAACCTAATTTATGTGCCTAGTTTGTAAAGGACTTTGATAATCCTAATAAATCACAACAGTTAGTTAGCCAGGGCAGTAATCTATGAGATAAAACAAACATTTCATAGTAGTTGCAACTAAGCAAGTTAGTTATCATGGGGGGTTGGTTATCATGGTGCTCTCTGGTGTAGACGTGTCTCATCTCCTCTCCACGCTTAGTGCTGAGGTGAACGTAATGATGATAGAGGTGTATACCACCTCCACACCGGTTTCTGATTTGGTGTTTGTGTCGGGTAATCCCCGTTTCTTCTAACACACGTTTCTTAATTAGTCTTCGGATACCTTGAAGAATGCTTGTGTGTCGGCTGGTGGAAGTGATTTGTGCAGCAAAGTTTCGGTGCCACGTGGCGACAGCCATCTGGAAAGTGCTACACTGGATTTGCGTGCTTTCGCTGCCGTGCAGTCTGCTGTCGTTGAGAACCTTATCCAATTCAAACGCTCCACAGTATCCAGGCTTGCTAGGGTGTCTAATCTGGTAGCAGCCCCACGGGGCTCTATAGAGGGTGAGTCTCTGTGTTCTGTTGCCACTGTTGGCGGTGGATATGGTGTGGAGTGTTTCCCCACCAAGGCTAAGAATGTAACCAGGCAGAGGAGGAGGAGGCCCTCTCCGCCTAAGAAGGGTGGGAATCGGCGACGTCAGTCGGCTAGGGCTGGGAGCCAGCGCCCACCTGTGTCATGCAAAACTGAGCTGAGGATGGTCCCAGGCCATGGCCATTCCTAAGCAGAGGCGGTGGCGGATGGTCCCAGGCCATGGTCATTCCTAAGCAGAGGCGGTGGCGGATGGTCCTGTAGTACTGTCTGTTCCCCATGATGGCAGTCCAGTGGGTCATGGTGGTGTGCATCATAGGGCTCGTCTGCCAGCAGTCCAGGGGACGAGCCAATGTTTGGGGGTTGCATTGACAAATCACTTGGTCTTTCGTGCCGAGAGGGTTGTGCTGTCGAACGTCTCCCCTGATTTGTCTCTACAATCTGTGGTCCAGGCCTTGGAGCAAGTGGAGCACCATGTGGTTGAGTGTCGACGCTGGTCGGCTAAGGACGACCATGCTTCCCGGGCCATTTTTGTGCACATCAGGAAGGTCTCGGGGTCTATCCCCCTCGACCCTGCTATTTGGCCAGAAGGCATCTTTCTGCGAATGTTCAGGGGTACCAACCTACAGCAGGTTGAGTCATGGTCAAACCCCAGTGCTATGCACTCTGTGCAAGATTGACAACAGGTGTTAGTGTCTGTGGTGGATGCCTCTTGAAGTTCTCTCTGATTTTGTGCAACATTAGTTCTTTACTTCCTAAAGTTGATTTAATTGAGGTTTTTATATTTGACTGGACACCGGATGTTGTGATATTGACTGAGTCGTGGCTCTCTTCAGCTGTAGATGACTGCTCTCTAACATGGATCAGAGTTTTGGGCAGTGAGGAAGAGCCACATTAATAGAATGCAAGTAGCCAAGATGCAAATCCTGAGGTACATGATTGATGTATCAAGAGCTGATGGAATTAGGAATGAGTACTGTATATTAGAGGTAGCCTTTGGGTGGTGGACATCACCAACAAAATGAGGGGGAATAGGTTGAGGTGGTATGGACACGTAATGAGAAGAGAGGAGAAGGAGCTCATAAGGTCCATTTCAGGAATACAGGTCGTTGGAAGCACCCAGGGCAGGGGGACACCAAATGAGGTTGTACATAAGGATATGGTAGTGTGTGGGGTGGACGGGGACCTGGTTGGGAGATAGGCAGGAGTGAAGGGCTAGGACCCACAGATCCGACCCTGCCACAGGTGGAATAAGGGTATGATGATGAGTTTCAGAATCATGGAATGAAATAGTTATATTTTCAACACAATGGATTTTTCATTTGATGAAACGCCATCTAAATAGTGATTTAACGGTAAATATGGAAAGTCTTAAAATGCACCTGTCAGAGAAGAGGGGGCTTATGAAAACTGCCCCAAAAGAAAGTGAAAGCTTTCTCAGAGGATGCAATGAAACTATTACTTATACCGGGAACCCTTATACCATCTTTATTTGCTGAGTCTGATGAAAATTCCGACAACATATCTGACGAGAGTTGGGAGTGTAAGCCAAGCAGCCATAACAGTACATATTGAATGTCATTTTAATGTTTCTCACTTTTTTTTCTACATATTCATAATCAGCAAGATGAAAAAACTATGGATACAAATATTCATGCACATACATGCAGGGTTTGAGATTTTGGCCAGCTTTTTGGGATTTGGGACCACTGTGTGTGGGCACAACACAGTTTGGGTAACGTTCGCCATACCCAAACTCGTCTGATTGCCAGATGGTTACGCAGGACTCATCATTCCATTAAACCATTCGCCATTGATCCAGAGTCCAATATCTTCACTCTTTGCACCATTGCAATCTCCTCACTGCATTGCTTTATGCCCGTTATGTGAGGCTGGTGGGCTGCCGCTCTGCCATAAAAACTCATTGCATGCAGTTCTCTGCGAACAGTCAGGGTGCTCACAGTTGTTCCATCAACTCTATGAATAATGTTGTTAGTTCATCAAGCGATGTGTGACGGTTTGCAGTGACCATTTTATGAAGAGCTCTTTGGTCTCTAGCCGACATGATCTTGGGTCTTCCAGTCCTAGGTGGAACACTTGTGGTGCCTTTCTTTGTCCAGGCCCGGATGACATTGTGAACGGTCGATTTTGGGATGTTTAGGAGGGTTGACGTCTCTTTAACAGTTTTGCCTGCAAGATGGCACCCGACAATTGTACCTCTTTGGAAGACTGAAAGCTCTTTTCTTTGAGACATTCTTTCAGCATTCACGGAAGTATCAACTAATAATAGTGTACTCTGGGAGGAATGCCACCTATGATATTGCAAAGGAATGTCACATTTTCATGCAAATAAGGGTTGTCCCATGACTTTTGATAGGGTAGTGTACTTGTTAAATGTGAATATGTGATTATCGCTAGTGTTTATATGTTGAGTGGCTCCGTGCCATAACATGTATGTTTTTTGCAATCCTCAATCACAATCGATTGGACCCTTAAAAGACAACATTACCATGTAGAAGACATTGTGGAAAACGTGAGTGAATGAGATTGATTTGGTATGAGCATGTTATGAGAAGAAGGAAGGAAGGATTTCGCCAGGTCGGTTGCGGAAATCGATATTGATGGAAGCATCTGGGGTAAAGCAAAGGCAGGGATATTATAGAGTTTGTGTGTTTAATGGGGCTGTGACATGATGACAACTGACGCATTTAAATTATTTCATTTTTGGTTACCTAGCATCCAGCGCCTTTGCCTTCGACTATTACCTACCCGGAAGTGCCTGGAAGAAAAGCTCCTCCTTCAAAACCAACTTTACGCATTAACAAAGTCACTAATGGTAGGTTTAGGTTTTTAATCTGCCATTATTTTGAATTATTTATGGTTTTACAACTGCAGTTCCTGTTTTCCTCAACTTCCTGGTTGGCATATTTCAATATTTAGTCTATATACTCATTTTAAAAGTGAACATCTTACTACAATGATATTTTTAATATTTCGGCACTTAGTTCGTAGCTGACTATATGTTTATTCTGCACAATCGAAATGTTTTTAAACTACTTTTAAATTTTCGATTTGAGATTCCAGTGAAACCTCTCTAAGGATCATTTCACACCAAATGAATCCGGATCACTCAGAATAAGTCCGAATCTGACTCCCCAAGATTCAGCTTCGTGCTACACCACGCAAATGCAGTGGCGTAGCGAGGGGGGGCAGAGGGGAGCTCGAACCCCACTTACCCAGAAGCTGGGGTGGAATTTTTCAAAATAGCTGCTAGACTTCGGAAAGCATCTGACCCACGGCGGTAACAGCTTAATGCTTATTGTTTTTATTTTGAAATTTATTTATAATTTTAATTTATAGTAAAATTTAGGTATTTAAGGGTATTTAACGTATTTAGGTATAGGGGGTGCCTTTTATGTAGTTTGCCCCCGGGTGCACTCTCACCTAGGAACGCCACTGCTCAAATGTACACTTAAATCAGGTTTTGTTTTCACACCAGACGAATATGATTTAATGCATCTTAATTCAAGATTGTCAATGATTCGGCTGGTCAGAATCTTCTACCTTCAGTCATTGATTAATCAACATCAAATACATTGGACTTCAATTTTTTTAATGATGAAAGTCAAATGAAACAGTGTGACTTGATTTGACGCGGATTGAGTTGGTGTGAAAGCAATGAGATTGCAAATCAGATTCACGTCGATTGGTTTCAGTCTGATTGATTCAGATTCTTTTAATGCGAAGCGAGCTTATTGTTACACACCTCACATCGGTACAAATTCTTCAGGCATCGATTTTTTTTACCCATAGGCTTTATACGATTACTACCCCTCTAAACGGTACACCTTTATAATGGGTACCATCTATTGGTACTCCCTGTTTTCTGTCACCATTTTCAGAAAACCACCTTTTCAGTGGGTGCATTCCGTCTTGGTGGTGCAGTGGGTAGCGTGCTTGGTAACTGTGGCAGTGGTTCTAGATTCGAAACTGGGCCAAGGTTGGTTGGCTTCTTTCAGGTAAGAGAGATGCCCCAAGTGCACCTTCCTTTGGATGAGAAGTAAAACGCAGGTCCTGTGTGGTATTCGACATTTGCACATAAAGAACTCTTTCTAATATTCAATGGTAGAGGAGGCAAAATTTCCAGGTGAAGGATCTCGCCCCTCCCACCTGGCGTCGGTGGAATACCCAAAAGAATAGTAGACCAACAATGAACAAGCATAAGACTTGCAACTTTGGTTGGCAACTGGCTGTGGAAAGAGACTTTCCAATATATCACCCTTGTATCCATTCAGAGGGACAAGATGGGTACCCAACCCTGCTATTGACAGGAAAAGCGTTAGAAGTTGCTTCTGCACCTCTGTATTGGGTACAAGAATTAATAAGAAGGCAGCATGGTTAGAGACCAGCGTTTCCCAACCTTTTTCAGCTCACGTACCACTTGGTAGTACATCACGCTAAATTGTACCACTTCATAAAAATGATTGTATTTCGTGAAATGTTGTTATTGTGTGTTATTTTCTAATTCTAATTGAATACACTGCAAGCAGTCCTGATAAGCCAAATTGTCAGTGGAGAGACCATTGATGACCCATTGAATAATAATTTATAACCCATTGAACCCCTCAGGAACCTGAAGCATATTGCATACCTGCTATAATGGCACCTTCTTGAAGAAACTTCCTAACATTATCCTCACTGAGAGAATTCCATTGCCGAATGACCCTTGGAAGAAAAGACCAGTAATACTAGTCTGTTTGTGCCCCAGCCCTCTTCAGTTTGAAAGGATGATCCTTTTTCCAGATACCTGCCTCTGATGTAGTGAGTCCCATTCTAATTCCGTTATCATGTCTAAGACACTCAACCTTTGCAAGAAGCGATGCAGCACAATTCTTGCAGCCCTCCTTTGTATCATTTAAATTTCCCAAGATAACCCCTGCCTAAGGGGAAACCAAATTCGACTACAGTACTCTACTATTGGCCATACCAGTGAAAAATAGTCTAATTTTATTTGCATTATAAATTTTATAGGGTGACCATATTTTTCACAACTCAACATGGGACGCCCCAAAAAAAATACTCCCCCCCCCCATTTATAAGAAGACGTGTTGCTCGTCCAAAAATTTTCCCTCAATTATTAATATTGTTAAGGATAGTGAAGGTAGGGTCCTGCTCTCCCCACCAGAGGTATTGAGGAGGTGGGAAGAGTACTTTCAAACTCTCTTGAATGCTACAGGGGGTGGTGAACTGTGTAGAAGAGGAGGAAGTAGCCAGGGCACTAAGGAAGATGAAAGGTCGGAAAGCTGTAGGCCCAGTTGGCATCCCCATCCAAGTGTGGCATAGCCTAGGGAGCACAGGTACCAGGTGGCTAGGGAAACTCTTCAGTAGGATAGCTAGAGGAGACAGAATGGGGGAAGTCCAGGATTGTGGTAACTACAGAGGTATAAAGCTAATGAGCCACTCCATGAAGCTCTGGGAGAGAGTATTGGGATGTCGCCTCAGGGTTAGAACCAGTGTCCGGGGAAACCAGTTTGGGTTTATGCCAGGGAGGTCCACAATGGAACCAATCTTCATCCTGAAGCAGATGATAGAGAAATATAGAGCGGGAAAGAAAGCTCTCCATGCCGTCTTTGTCGACCTGGAGAAGGCCTATGAGTGTCCCATGGCAGGTAGTTTGGGAGGTATTACAAAAAAGGGGGTAGAAGAAGGGTTTATCTGAATAGTCAAAGATATGTATGAAGGTTCCATAGCCAGGGTAAGGACTCCTTGGGGGAATACTGGGGGTTTCCCAGTGAAAGTCGGGGTGCACAAAGGTTCAGCACTTATTCCATACTTCTTCATCCTGGTTATGGACGAACTGGTAACGGGAGTAGGTGAATATGCCCCTCAGTGTTTGGCATTTTTAGACGATATCGGAAAACTTAGTGACAGCAAAGAACAGATAGAAAAGGGACTGAACGACATTAGAGGAATGATAGAAAAGGGAGGGCTCACGATAAACATGAAAAAGACAGAGTATTTAGCTTTCAATTGGGATGGACAGGAAAATAACGGGGATGTACGCTCAAAGGGTGAACTGGTTAAAAAGGTGCAAGAGGTAAAGTACTTAGGATCAACGTTCCAAAGCAATGGGGAGATAGACGCTGAGGTGAGCCATAGGATCAACGGGGGTGGCTGAAGTGGTGACAGGCAAGTGGAGTCATGTGTGATAGGAGGGTCCCAATCAAGTTGAAAGAGAAGGTCTACAGGGCGGTGGTTAGGCCACATATGCTATACGTATCGGAGCGTTGGGCAGTGAGGAAGACCCACGTCAGTAGAATGCAAGTAGCCGAGATGCGAATCTTGCGGTACATGAGTGGAGTATTAAGAGCGGATAGAAATTAAGAATAAGTATATTAGGGGTAGCCTGGGGGTGGTGGATATCTCCAAAAAGATGAAAGAAAATAAGTTGAGGTGGTATGGGTACGTAATGAGAAGAGGGGACGAGGAGCTCGTTAGGGTCACACCATGATTGCAGGTGATAGGAAGTACCCGGGGCAGGGGGAGACCGAAGCTGACGTGATAACAAGTTGTCCGTAAGGGTATGGCGGTGTGTGGGGTGGACGGGGACCTGGTGGGCGACAGACGGGAGTGGAGGGCTAGAACTCGCAGATCGGACCCTGCCTCAGGCGGGATAAGGGTATGATGATGATATTAATATTGTTAAGGAAATTGCCAATCAGTGACTATACATATTAACAACTTTACTGTATAATATTATTAAAATAATTTTTATGAATTATAGGAAAAAACGTTTCTATGATCATATATCATCATCACACCCTTATCCTGCCTATGGCAGGGTCGGTCTGCAGGTTCTAATCCTCCATTTCCGTCTATCCCCAACCTGCTCCCACGTCCACTTGGGTCTCCCTCTACCCCTGATGCCACCCGCCACCTGCTGCTTCATAATGTGCCGCAGGAGCTCCTCCTCCTCCTTCGCATCACATGCCAATACCACCTCTCCCACCCGCAAACTGCCTCTAACATACTCGTTGCGGACTCCGGCAGCACTCAACACTCCATTCATGTAACGTAGCATTTGCATCTCGGCCCCTAGCATTCTCCTCTCATGGTTCTTCCTCACTGCCCAGCACTCTGATCCATACAGCATAGTGGGCCTAACTACAGTTTTGTAAACCTTACCTTTCAACTTTATTGGGACTCTGCGGTCACATAGCACACCACTTGCCTATCTCCACTTTAGCCATCCTACATTGATTCTGCAGGTAACGTCGGAGTCGATCTCCCCGTCAATCTGAATCACTGATCCTAGATATCTAAACTCTTTCACTGCTGGTAGCAACTCATTTCCACAACGAACTACACCCCCTTGGTCCTGGTACACGACCAGTTAGAGGTCCTGGTCCCCGACTGTGTCCTGGAAGCCCTTTTGAACCTCCTCTAACATTCCTACATCGTCAGCAAATAAAAAAAAACGTTCCTATTAGATTTTCATGATTTATTTTTTGTTATGTCCGCCATTATTGATTATTTTTCGCGTACCACCAACCTGCAACTCGCGTACCACAGGTTGGGAAACGCTGTTCTAGACAATCGACCCTTGATTCGTGTGTTTCTATATATTCAATTTCTGTATATGTACGCTATGAATTTTGTGAAATACCATTTCTTCAGCTAAAATGTGCCAGAATCCTCTATGGATGCACCCCTCCCATGGTTACACTTTGGCTGGGTACCACAGGTATACCATTTAGAGAGGTTTTACTGTATTTTCTAAGATAGGAAAATCAAATTGAAACCCCATTGGTGCCCAGGGTAGAATTGGAACACTGTATTCCCTGCATGTCATAAGAGGCGACTTGCACGTATGCACGTTACCACCACACGTCTTGTGCTTATCCTCTGTGGCGTCCCACAGAAAAGTGTACTCAGTATGGCGCGTTTTTATATTGCAGTGAAAGCTTACCCTCCCGGGGGTACTGGTCCACTGCTATGCACCACAGTATTGAGCATCAACTGCAATTGGCACTAAACAGTGCCAGCAAGTTTGCCACCACTCGTGGATTTACATCCTCCCTGGACAAAACAGTTGTCATTCACTTCTGTTATAAGCAAGTGTGTCACCCTGAGCCTCAACTTACCCTAAATAACCGCCTCCTCCCAGTGATGGAGGTAGTCCGGGTTTCTTGGTCTTCATTACGACAACCGTCTGGCGTGGGTCACACTTATGAAGGAGCTGAAGGCTAAGGGCCTTTGCTCCCTGAATATTCTGCGTTTCCTTCAGGGAACTGATTTTGGGGGAGATTGAATGGTGATGCTTCCGGTTTACCAATCATTCGTTTGATCTCGTCTTCATTATGCTTGCAGCGTCTATGGCCTGGCTGCCTCATCTTACCTCTGATTGCTGGACAGTGTTCATCACGCCAGCATCCAGTTATCCATTGGGGCTTTCCACATGAGTCCAGTGCTCAGCCTTTATGTGGAGGCTGTGGAACCACAACTGGCTGTGTGGTGTCAGCACTTGGCAGCCACATACATTCTGTGGCTTAGAGGTCGGCCACTCCACCCTACACACCCAACTTTTTATTATCATGCATGGCGACAGCCATCAAACCTTTACCCAGGGGTTTCCTCTCCCTTTGGTTTGCAGTGGTTGGATGGTCTCGCTGGTCTGGGTGTGATGCTTCCAACGGTGCAGTCTTTACTGCTGGCTATTGAGCCAGTCGCAGAGGGAGGAGGTTGTGCATGCCCACTTATGAATTGGTCACACCTTCCTCACCCACTCCAACTTACTACGGGGTGGGGACCACCCGTGGTGTGACCACCATTGGGAGCCTCTCACAGTGACATACATCTTTAACCACTGTGTGAGATACCATGAGCTAAGATATAGACTGGGAGTGAGTCAAGAGCTCTCCAACTCCCTTGGGGACGATTCCCAGGGGGTTGAGAGCTGGCTTGTATTTATGAAAGAGGGCAGCTTTCTAGCATAGAAAAAAGCAATTAAAAATAGTTTTCACCCAATTGTTGTACATCTAATTGTCGGGACACCCTCCACTTCATCCTTTCCAAGAGTATTCCATTGCTGAATGGTCCTTGGTAAACATGACCAGTAGCATAAGTCTGTCTGTGTCCTTCAATTTATATGAATGATCCTTTCTCCCCTTACACACAGCCAGGGGTACTTCCAGCCAGAGGTTCATTGCACGCCATCAGCAGAAGTCTAATTAAAAGAATAGTGCTGTGAGATATACGCCCCTGGCTTAGTGTGTCCCACCCTAATCATGTGGACACACTCTCCTGTGAGAAAACCTATGGAGTACGATTCTTGCTGTCCTCCTTTGGATCCTTTCAATTCCTGAATTCCATTAGATCATGCATATGTCCTAGAGTGACAGGAATGAGTAGCCCGCCGTGAGGTAGGTGTAGAAAGGGCTGGTATTTGATTTGGTTTTAGCTTTGTTGTGCCCCTTTTGTATTGTAATACATTTTTCAATATCTTCTTTCAAAGTAAGTATTTATTTTTCATTTTAGGGATTGTCCTATCTTGGAATATGACACACGCTGCAGGAATTCATGCTGAGATCTCTTCCTATCAACTGTTTGCATATCAAGAAGGTTCTGCACCGCCAAACACCCAACTTTGGAAGAAAGTTGGTGACGTCAAAGCATTGCCACTCCCTATGGCCTGTACCCTAACTCAGTTTATGGAAGGACATAAATATTATTTTGCAGTACGTGCAATGGATGTTCACAATCGACTTGGACCTTTTAGTGATCCTGGCGGAATTGCATTATTATCATCTACATCTTCGAGCAAACCCTCAATTAGTAAATCCTAGCGAAATAGAGAGCCCCGATTTCTTTTACTATAATTATTTATCATACGTCATAAAGTTTTTGTTGTAGGGATTTTTTTATCTTATTTCCAATCTAATTTGACAACAGCACGTGTTCTTCTTATTAAAGAAGTGTTGCAAAAGTTAATACTCAGAAATTGATGTTAGAAGTGATTGCCATGGATCTTTGTTACTTGTTGCACGTTGCCACGGGTAAACATCACTACTGATGTTCAGATGACACTGCATGGAACACCAACTTAATTTCATATTCTAATAATGAAAGATTCAACTTCGTGTCTCCACATTTTGAGATGTATAAAATAATATGGTGTGAATTCACAAGATACAACTTTTGACTTTGATGCAGAGCGTGTATAATTAGCCAGTTGTATTTTCAATGTTTTGGCACTTGACATAATATTGATGTTCTGCAGGTTATATTATTGCAAAATGGCGGACTCACCAGTATAACATCTGTATACGTTAATATACATCAGTATAATAATGTACGTCAATATAAATCAGTGTATATCAGTATATCAATAAAAATATGGTCTTCTCATTACTATAATCGTTTGAAGTAAAGAAATGAAAGTAATTGTGAGATAAGTCAAGTAGACGAATTTCTCATAATTGAAGGACTTTAACATGTGTGTAGTGAATTTCAGAAGAAATACATGCATAGTAGGTGTATATAATCCTACTATGAAGTATCATAGCTGGTGCAAGCGTTTTTTTCATGCCCTGAAGTTCCACAGCACTTTACATTTCATTTATTTTTAAGTTATTACCAACAAATGAATTTTACATGCTAATGGCATCGTTATATTGTATGTAATTGTCATCACCATCATAATCATACTTATCCTAAATTGTGATGCGGTCCGGTCCAAGGGGTTCTAGCCCTCCCCTCCCGTCTATCCCCCACCAGGTCCCTGCCCACCCCACACACCACTATGTCCTTAAGGACAACCTGTTCCCACATCTGTTTTGGTCTCCCGCTACCCCGGGTGCTACCAACCACCAGCGTTCCTGGAATGCATCTAACGAGCACCTCCTTCCCTCTTCTCATGACGTGTCCATACCACCTCAGCCTATTCTCCCTAATTCTTTTTGGTGATATCCACCATGGCTACCTCTAATATGTGTATTGCTAATTCTATCAGCTCTTGCTCATGAGCCACAGCATTTCCATTGTGGCTACTAGCATTCGATATACATGGCTCTTCCTCACTCCCAATCACTTATCCATATAGCATAGCTCGCTTGACCACTGCCCTGTAGAACTTCCCTTTCAACTTGTTGGGATCCTGCTATCCCACAGGACGACACTTGCCTGTCTCCATTTCAGCCGCCCCAGTCTATCTCCTCATTGCTTGTCGACCGTTGATCCTCAGTACTTTACCTCTTGCACGTTTTTCACCAGTTTGTCCCAAGAAAGTACATTTCTCTGTCCTTCCCAACTGAAAGCTAAATACTCCATGTTTTCATGTTATATCTTTAGCACTCCCTTTTCTATCGCTCCTCTAGTATCATTTAGTCCCTTCTCTATCTGTTCTTTGATGTTTTCCAATATCGTCAGCAAACACAATGCACTGAGGGGCCCATTTTCCTACTCCTGTCAGCAGTTCAACCATAACCAGGATAAAAGGATATGGGATAAGTGCTGAACAATGGTGCACCACAACTTTGGGGTGGATGGGGACTGGTGGGAGATGGGTGAGAGTGGAGGGCTATAAACCACTGGCCCATTATAATTGGAAATAATGGAGGTCGCTTATGAAGAATAATGGGTTCATCATCACTTGATTCTGTTGACGTCACTTTCATCCCCATCAGGCAGGGTCTGATCTAGCGCTTAGGTCGCCCTGGACAAAAAGACAAATTGCCACCCCTTTAGAATATAATGCAAGTTCAAGGAGCAGTTTGAATCACAATGCCAAAATGGCGCCTCTAAATTTTGGCGCCCCAGACTAATGTCCAGGTTGCACCCCCTAGAGCGGGCCATGCATCAGGAAAATGCATCCTAGTCGAACTAAGTTTCATAGTCAGATGCACTAACTAAAAATTGTACACTATTGTGATATTAAAGTCATAAAATGGCATAAAAGTCAAAAATTTGCGCCAAGCCAATATGAAAGGTAGTACTACGTTTCCCGCATTTACCTACTAATCACAAAGAAATGTATTACTATGTGTCCCTCATTACACTACTAATCATGAAAAACGTAGTACTACGTCTCCTGCCTAAAATGTGTGAAGACACTGGTAAAGCCTGGAAGGCAGCCCCCTAAGAGGCGAATGAATGCAGCACCCCCTATGAAGACAGCACCCCACTGAGGTGACATTTTTTGACCCATCTGTGCAGATGAAAGCATGGCTTTGATAGCTCTGAGAGAGGCATCCAAACTCTTGTTGGTACACTGACCTATCAGTACAGGTTTTGGGGAAGGCTGGGGGCATCAAATTGAAAGGCAAAGTTTACATTCTTTCTGAATTCTTTTGCTGGGAAGTGCTTGCAATTGCAAATCTCTACTCTATGCCACCCTCTAACCATAAAGAAATCTGCCTGTAACCTGCCTTGCGGTGACTGGAATGTGATTAGGTACTTGTCCCTCTTCCTAAACCATGCATTTGCTGTATTAAGGATGTGCCGCCCTTCTGTGCTAACTGTTCCATACTCCATCCCTCATGCACCTCCCTATAGCCCTGGTTATTTGTGCCTATGTGGGCATTAAACTCCCCACTGGTAACTAAGCATTCAGCCTCCAGTGGGTGCATGAAGTCTTCAATTTTTGTCCAGAAACCCACCTTTATGGTTTCATCAACACCCACATGGAGGGCATATGTGCTGATGAAGTGGAGCACTACTCATCACACCCCTGTAACTAATAGTAGCCTGCTATTGATGCATTTCATGAGAGTGACCCCCTTTTTGCAGCTCACTATCTAATACTATACCCACCCTATTCTGTCCCCTTCACTGACTGCATATATAAGCTTGTATCCCTCCCCAAAGGCCCACTGCCTTGTTTTAAGGTATTAACTAATTCACCTATGTTGCCTATAAGGGTCCCCACATTCCACATTCCTAATCTAATGGTTGCCCCTATGCTTTCTGAACATGCCCTAGCTGGGCCATGTTCAGAAAGCATAGGCCTGGTGTGGCCTAACGATGCATATGTGTTTCTCTTGCCAGTTGCCATTACTTGCCTGGTAGGGAGAGAGAAAAGAATGATAACCGAGCATCAGCCACATCCAGTCATTTGTGTGCACACTTTATGGAACCTCAACCTGTCCTTGATGATTGTGTGAACCTACCATGGCTAAAGCTCCATGTACACGGTGCAACTTTTGTGGCATGCAATTTTGAGTTCTGCAACTAAAAGTGGCATGTTGTGTTTACACAGAGCACAAAAGTGGCATGCAACTTGCCATTTTTTGAGATGCACAACTCAAAACGTAGTGTGGTGAATAAATAGTTGCAAAGTGTGTTTACACGTAACATGCAACAGATTTAAAAGTATATGCCACTTTTTTGTGTCATCTTTCAATGCATGCATGAATTCTTGGCTATATAACTTTGCAATTTTGTTTTGTTTTTGTTGAATGTGGAGTAATGGAGAATTTATTAAACGAACTATGAGAGGATTTTTTAAAAAAACATTTTATGATTAACTACTGATGATATGTATATCATCATCATTATACCCTTATCCCGCCTATGGCAGGGTCGGGCCTGCAAGTTCTAATCCTCCACTCCCGCCTATAACCCACCAGGCTTCCATCCACCCACACACAACCATGTCTCTGTACAACCTGCTCTGACGTCCACTTTGGTCTCCCCCAGGGTCAGATCCAGGATTTTCGTCAGGGGGATGAGCTAGTGGCTGCAATTGGAAACGGAATTTTCATTTGTCAATGTCAATGTCGACCCAAAATTTAGGGGGGGGGGGTTGCAACCCCAACCATCCCCCAGGTCCGTCCATGGTCTCCCCTACTCCTGATGTCCCCAGCCACCTGCTGTCCCACCTGCTTTGCATCACATGCCCATACCTCCTGAACCTATTTTCTCTTATCTCTGCAATGTTGCTTACCCCCAAGCTACCTCTAACAAACTCATTGCAGATTGTCAGCACACGACACCCCAATCAGAGTTCAGGATATGCATGATGGTTCATTGGCCAGGGTAAGGAGACCTTGGGGAAATACTGGGGGTTTTCCAGTGAACGTTGGAGTACATCAAGGTTAAGCTCTAAGTGAATAGCTTTTCATTCTGGTTATGGACGAGCTGCTGTTGAGGGTAGGAGAATAGGCCCCTCAGTGAATGGTATTTGCCAATGATATTGGTAAACTTATTGACTCCAGAGATGAAGTAGAGACAGGCCTAAACGATATTAGCATGGCGGTAGAAAAGGTAGGGCTAAGATAAACATGAAGAAGACAGTATTTAGCTTTTAAGTAGGAAGGAGAGGAAAATAGTGGTGATGGTGCAGGAATGTAGGTAGTTGAGAGAATGTGGGGCAGGGACAGACCAAAGCAGACGTGGGAGTAGGTTGTCCATAGGGATATGGTGGTGTGTGGGGTGGACAGGGACATGGTGGGAGATAGGAGTGGAGGGCTAGAACTCACAAACCCGACCCTGCCACAGGCGGGAATATTGGTATAATGATGATGAAGATTATCTGTATCATCCAATGTTTCTATTTACTTACACAGAAATAAACTGCTGGCTGCAAAACAATTTTTCTCAATAGGTGTGTCAAATACTGAACCCGCCGCGGTGGCGTAGTGGTTAGCACACTCGACAACTACGCCATTAGTTCTAGGTTCAATACTGGACTGTGGTGGGTCGGCCTCTTTCAGGCAAGAGAGAAACCGCGAGTGTGCCTTCTTTCGGATGAGAAGTAAAACCGAGGTCCTGTGCGGGCGTACGATGGCACTTGCACATAAAAGAACCCTCTCTACTATGCAACGGGTAGATGAGGCAATATTTCCAGGTGTAGGAGCTCGCCCCCTGGCGTCGGTAGCATTCCTCAACGAACACACACATGTGGGAGCGGCGAGTTGCGTTGGACACACCAGTTCTCGTCTGATCAGTGAAGTTAAGCAACGCAAGCTCAGTTAGTACTGACATGGGTGGTCGCTCGGGAAAGCTGGGTACTGCTAATACCCAATAATCGTCGCATTGGTGTAGTGTCTGTGCAGCATATGCATTAGAACTATGCAGTGGACGGGTCTCTAGTGACCTTGTAGTTGACGGGACCTTAAACACCAACAAACAACAACAACAACAAACCCAACGAACACTAGACCAATGATAAATAAGCGTAGGGGTGCAGCTTTGTCCGGCAACCGGCTGCAGAAAAAACTATGACCAATCTATCACCCAGAGGGACAAATGGGTACCCGACCCTGCCTTAGGCGGGAAAAGGGTTAGGAGTTGCTAGGTGTGTCAAACACTGTGAAAAAGTGGCATGATAGCAAAGTTGCTCTCAACACAAAATCAAACATGTTTGATTTTCTTTCAGATGGCGCAACTTTGTGTTTTTCTCTATTTACACGATGCAATCTCGAAAGTTGCATGCAACATAAAAAGTGGCACGAGACTGAGTTGCACATTCCGTTTTCATGAGTTCAACTTGAGTTTACACAGTGCAACTGTGTGGCATGTGCAAGTTTTTGTGTTCCATGCCATAAAAATTGCACTGTGTACGAGTAGCTTTATCCCCACTGATACAGGAATGTTGTCTACTGTTTGACGACAGTATTTATGAGCTCATCCACTTTTGTAACATGCTCTTCTGTGACACAATTCAGTGCTCCACTCCATGGGTCATCACCAAACGATATGTGTCCTTCACAAAAGTGCTTGTTCCCCTGCTGAAGTCTTGCCTGTGACGTAGATCTTCCCATGACTCCCCATAGATTCTTTCCATTCGCCTATGAATTTCTTGCCCTCCCACACCTCCTTCAAAAAATGCACAACACCATCTATGTATAAAAAGGATAGCTTTAAATATGGATTTCAGAAAAATTAAAAGAATTCCCAATAGAATAAGTAATATGCTATAAATGACATATCGTCACCTTCCCGGTAAAACATCGTAAACGACATTTTTTGAGATTTTCACTTTTTTGCATCATTATATTCTGCACATTGAATATCAATTAATGGTGTAATCATTTTTATCATTCATTAAATAGTTATTTTATATTTTAATGTTTAAAAATATTAAATATCATCGTAAGCGCCCCTTTTTTTTCGAAATTTATCGTGACAACTTTTGGCTGTGTTTAATTGATAACCTATAATTTTTGTTTTTAAGCGACATTTTATATGGCGCTTACGATATAAGTTGGCGCTTACAATATCCCTTCATATGATGAGCGTTTTAGCGAACTTTTTTAATTTTTTTAAAAGAGATCTGGCATAAAAATATATTTAATCCGTATATGAAAGGTCTACCATTGTATAGCACAGTCCTGCAGTCAGCCCCTCCCCTCATGGAACGTTCCCATGTGCCTTAAAACTGTTGTTAACATTGCCTTATTGCAGTGGTTCTCAATGTTTTTGAAGACGGGGAACACTAAACTGACATTTTAATAGCACTGAACACTTACAATTCAACAGAAACTTTAAAGCAGGTTGTACACCTTCTGAACTTGGTATTTACTACATCATCATCATACCCTTATCCCACCTGTGGCAGGGTCAGGTCGACGGGTTCTAGCCCTCCACTCTCGTCTATCTCTCCCCCAGTTCCCCGTCCACCCCTCACATTGTCACATCCTTATGGACAACCTGTTCCCACATCTGCTTTGGTCTCCCCTTGCCCCTGGTGCTACCGACCACCTGCATTCCTGGAATAAACCTAACGAGCTCCTCTTCGCATGACGTGTCCATACCACCTCAACCTATTATCCGTCATTTTTTCGGCGATGTCCACCACCCCAGGTTACATCTAATATGCTCATTCCTAATTCTGTCAGCTCTCGACACGCCACACAAGTGCCACAGCATTTGCATCTCAGCTACTCACATTCTAATTACGTAGCTCGTCCTCATTGCCAAGCACTCTGATCCATATAGCATAGCTGGTCTAACCACTGTCCTGTAGAACTTTCCTTTCAACTAGATTGGGATCCTCCTGTCACACAGAACTCCACTTGCCTGTCGCCACTTCAGTGACCCCCCTCCCCCACTGATTCTGCGGGTCACATCAGAGTATCTCTCCATTGCTTTATTTGTGCATTAAATTTTTTGCGGAACACTTGAAGTGGTTTCGCAGAACACGCTTTGAGAACCACTGCCTTATTGAACTTATTGTATAAGGGCTTCCATTTTGGGGGGCTGTTGTTCATCATAATCATCATCATCTCACCCTTCTCTTGCCTGAGGCAGGGCCCGGGCTGTGGGTTCTAATCCTCCACTCCCGCCTATCCCCCACCAGGTCCCTCTGCACCTCACACACCTCCATGTCCGCCTGTACCCACGTTTGCTTTGGTCTTCCTCTACCTCTAGTGCCTCCAATCACCTGCAGTCCCACAATGGACCTAATAAGCTCCTCTTCTTCCCTCCTCATAACATGCCGATACCACCTCAACCGATTCTTATTTATTATAATTTATGTGGTTTAACCTTTTAAATAATAAATGGCACACAATGCACTAAATATAGTGAGGGAACGTCAAAAACAGATTGTTGTAATAGTAAGTGAAAGAATTAGCATTGTTAAAGATTTCATTAATAAATACAACTATGATTTCTTCCTGGTCAAATCATCACAAACCCCAAATCGTAAGCGTCGAACTCTCAAAACTGGGGCCAACAAAAAATCGTAGGTGACATTTCTTTGAAAATTTATTAAAAATGCAATTTTTTTAAATTTAAATGTAATTTAAAAATTATGTACCACACTTAGATTCCAATAAAATTTAAAGTTTCCAGAAAGAACAATAAATACGCAAGTAAGACGTTTTTCCTCTTTCCTGAAAAATTTAATAAATGGCACTTATGATGTTTTACCGGGAAGGTGTCGATATTGATTTTTTTCTGGTAAGCAGTGGATATAATAGATGACATTCAAGCAATATACACATTGAAGGAGAGGGCAATATTGATTTCCATCTACTTCAAAAGTTGCTTCTGTAATTTGTCCATCTTTTTCTATCACAGTTACTTCGAGTTTTCCCTTATGAAGAAGGAATTCTTCAGGGATGTCTAGTTGAGTTTGCTCTTTTACCAATTTAAATACAGCTTCTATGCCATCTTTGTGAGTAATTACCATACCTGACATGTGAAAGGTGAGAATGGGTTTATCAAATTGAATACCTTTATTGTGGGCAATTTGTTCTTGGGTTTGTATACCAAGTAATTTATGTGATGTAACACCTAATTTCTTATAATAACAAATGGAATAAGAAATTATTTCTGGATTAGTTATTTTCTGGCCTTTAAATTCAGTTGTTATTATTGAATTTGCAGGCATGGCTTGACAGGAACAAGAGCTTTGAGTATTACTTTGCATGAACTGGCAGTAATTTTGATCTGCACAAGGTTTACCTTTTGTGCAGGTGTACATTTCTTGTCTTGTCAAATCTTTACATTCAAACATGACATCTTTTCCTGTTGTGGATAATACTTGTTTCAATTGGAATTGTATAGGCTCTATGGTGACATTTTTCCTTTGGTCTAGGAATTTAGTTTCTCTTTGAACAATACAATCCCTATAGTCCATATGTACCTTTGAACAATACAATCCCTACAGTCCATATGTGCTTTTGAACAATACAATCCCTACAGTCCATATGTGCCTTTGAACAATACAATCCCTTCAGTCCATATGTGCCTTCGAACAAAGGGTTGAGGGAAAGGTGAATTTAACCAGTTGGTGTGAAGTATAAATGTTACAGGCTAAGGCACTTATTTTCCATTTACAAACAGATATGTCCTTTTCAGTCCCACTGGAATTTCCTTGAGTTTAGATTGGGTTCTGTAGGAGAATTCCCAGGATGAAAATAAATGGAATCATGTTATAGGACATGCAAAGAGAATGGGACATTAATTCTGTTTTCCTTTTTTAATTGTCAGTGATAGCATTTTATACATTTTATCTAGAATGGTTCTTTCAGCAAGAGGTGTGGATACACTTTTTTGCTTAAGCTAGGTTGATTTTCATTTTGTTGTTCATCATTTGGGTCTATGCCCTTTTCATATATACTTTCATAATTTGTTGATTTATTAGTCTCCTCATTGGTTTCACTTTTTTTCTTTCCCCTTTTTATTCAGATTTACAGGATTATATTGTCCTAATGCAGCTCCTCCTGATGTGGATTTGGAGCTATCCTTTAATAACGTTCGTTTTCCTGTAGTATTACACAGATTATAAATTATTTCTGGCAGTAATCTGTGGGACTGGGTAATTGGTTGCTCTCTTCTAAGTGCAACCTCCTGACTTGGAGCAATTGAGACATCTTCCTTAGAAGTTAAGGCTAATCCTTCAGGTTGCAAATCTGAGGTAGAACCAACTTCATTTTCAGAGAGGACTTCTCGGGATTGTTCTTCAGTCAATGCTTGGGCCTGATCAGGATTTCCCCCACAAGCATTTGTCAAATCCTCATCATATTCATCATCTATTTCTTCTGCCCAGAGGTTTTCCTGTTCCTCCTGTGCAGAGACACATGGGGATTTACTCAATTGCTGGCCAGCCTCATCCCCCATTTCTTCTAATTCTTCTAGTCAAGGAAAGGCTTTCAATTTTGTCACCTTTCTCAACCTATTTGTGTGCACATTTTTAATTTCTTGAGGATTTGAAACTTTCATTATTTTCCAGTTAACAGGCCCTAACTTTTTCATTATCCGGAAAGGTCCTGTACTGAGCTGGCTTAATTTTTTCTTTAATCCTTTACCCACCTTCGGGGTATATAAATACACTAAGTCTCCTTTTTTCAACCTCCTTTTTTTATCCTAATTTTCAACCTTTTATTCTGGGATTCTTTAGCTCTCTCTTGACTTTTCTGAAGAGCTTCAGAAGCCATTTCAAATGCAAGTTGCATCCTTTTGGTTAACTCTGATTTAAAATCATCTGAATAACTGCACTGCATGAACTGCACTTCTATAAGCTAGTAACAATAGGGGTAATTGTTCATCCCAGTCGTTTTGAGAATAACTGCATTTCATTTTTCGAATAACTGCACTGCATGAACTGCACTTCTATAATCTAGTAACAATAGGGGTAATTGTTCATCCCAGTCGTTTTGAGATTTGCTTACATAGTGAGACATTTGGGCCAAGGTAGCATTAAACCTTTCTACCTGCCCATCACTTTGTGGGTGATATGGTGAGGAAATTAACTTTTTTATTCGTAGAGATTCACAAAGTAGGCAGAACATTGCAGCAGTAAAGTTAGGACCTAGATCTGTTAGAAGTTGTTCACTCAAACCATGCCTTGAAAACACTTCATTTACTTGGTTTCAGCCTTCTGATCTGGAATTGCAAAGGCTTCCGCATTTTTTGTAAGGTAATCAGTAAATACAACTATATAGTCGTTTCTATTTGGGGTACTTGGCAATGGTCCTAGTACAAGTAAACCTATTCTCTGGAATGGATATGTTACTAAAGGTAAGCTTTGAATTTGAGCTTTGTTTCTAGACTTTTTCCTTTCATTACAGGAAGGACATGATTCACAGTAGTTTTTAACCTCTTGGTATTGGTTTTTCCAATGGTAATATGGTCTTAGGGTAAACATGGGAGAGATGGACCACTGGGTGAGACGGACCAGCTTCATAGTTTCCATATACGTCACAGGAATACTGCTGTCATTTGTTTTTAGATAGCTGTCGTGCAGTTGAATATATCCTGTGATTTCTGCATTTATTTTACTGTTAGTTTTGGAGAAGAAAATTAATAGCAGTTTTGGTAAGTCAAAAAAGTTTTTCAGGTATTTTCTTGTTGTAGTTGGAAGGTTTAATTTTAAGGATACATACATAGTATTTACACAGTGAGATTATCACAAGCGTAGGGACAGTCTTAACCTAAAATGACTGCCAAAGGTTCACATGGGAGAAAAACATGAGGTGGTCCATCCTTCCTAAACCTTTGGGAGATGGACTAGTAGTAGTAGGGAGAGATGGACCAGTAGTAGTAGTAGGGAGAGATGGACCAGTAGTAGTAGTAGGGAGAGATGGACCACTAGTAGTAGGGAGAGATGGACCAGTAGTAGTAGGGAGAGATGGACCAGGTCACTGAATGTAAAATTTCTGTTTTAGAAAAATGCCAACTAGATATATAAAGACAGTGACTAGTAGATGGGGACAATGGAGTGAAGAACGTTTGGTAAAAGCTGTGGATGCTGTGAATACCAAAATGATGGGTGTTAATGCTGCAGCCAAGGCTTTTGGCATGCTGCAATCAACACTTAATGAGTGGCGAGTTGCATTGGACACACCAGTTCTTGTTTGATCACTGAAGTTAAGCAATGCAAGCCCAGTTAGTACTGACATGGGTGGTCACTCAGGAAAGCTGGGTACTGCTAATACCCAATAATCGTCGCATTAGTGTAGTGTCTGTGCAGTATATGCATTAGAACTATACAGTGGATGGGTCTCTAATGCCCTTGCAGTTGACGGGACCTTAAACTCCAACAAACAAACAATCAACACTCAAAACTGTGGTCTTCAAACTTTGTCGACTCAGAACCTTTAGAACTATAAGATGTTTTGGGGGAACCCTATCCCGCCTTTAGAAAAGCATATCTTGCCACTACTAATGAATTTTCATTTTGATTCGTGGAACCCCAAGAGATGTATTGTGGAACCCTAGGGTTCCGTGGAACACAGTTTGATGACCGTTGACTTAAAAGACAAATATTCTCTAGTAACACTTCAATGTTTGGTAAGGGGTAACTATCTCCCACTACTATAGTATTACGGGCTCTAAATTTATAACGAGTCAAGGTGGTTTTGTTTCTGCAAAAACAAGAAGACAGGGACTAGAGTAGGGACTGCTTGAGGGTTGAATAATGTCTGCTTCAAGTAATTCATCAATAATTTGTTCCAAAATTGGTTGATGTACCTTTGGTACCTTGGGGTTGAATATAGGTGGGTTGAATCAGTTAACTCAATTGCATGAGTCAAAATGGGGGTTGGTTGAAATTCCTGTAAGGCCAAGGCAAAGCAATCATGGAATTTAGATACTAGGTCTATTACATGATTCTTAATAGGTGAAGTTAAATGATCTATGGAAAGGGCTTCAATTACTTCCTTCTGGTGTTGGTCCTTTGACATCATGAAAGCATACTTACTTTGGGATGTTTCCTCATTGGAGGAAGGAGTTTTAGTCCATTTAATGAAGTCAGGATTGACTGCATTTATAGGAAATTGATACAATTCAGAAAGGATTATACCTTCCTTGTGTTTGTATGTTAAATCTAGAATAGTGGAAAGATCATTTCCTATGATGATTCCACAAACATCAGGAGTGGCGAGTTGCATTGGACACACCAGTTCTCGTCTGATCACTGAAGTTAAGCAACGCAAGCCCAGTTAGTACTGACATGGGTGGTCGCTCAGGAAAGCTGGGTACTGCTAATACCCAATAATCGTCTCATTAGTGTAGTGTCTGTGCAGTATATGCATTAGAACTATACAGTGGACGGGTCTCTAATGACCTTGTAGTTGATGGGACCTTAAACTCCAACAAACAACAAGAATCCACAAAGATCTGGTAAGGGATTAGGGTTTGCATAGGCATTTATAATAAATTCCAAAGGCCCTAAGGAAATTTGTATATGCTTTTTATCCTGTAAATACCGTTTTCCCTTAAACATAGAACAAATTTTTAGGTCTTTCATTTCAGTTCCCATAATTTCGTTATTCTCTTTCAGAAGTTTTTCCATGTTAGGACACAAATGGTATTGCTAGCACCTGTATCTATTATAGCCAGGGATGCACAGAATCAATTTTGATAGGAAAATACAACGAATTGCAATCTAACAAATCTTGCTGCCCTTTAATATTAAATGTTACCGGCTGAAGGTTGCTTTAATTGGCTCCCCGAGGTAGACCGTCCACTAGACTCGGTTGCCTTAGTGGTTTAAAGGAGTCCCAGGAGCAGGGTTCCTTTGTGATCTTTGGGCATAATCTTTAGATCCAAAATTTTTCATTGGGTTTTTTAATGGGCTCCTGCAATCCCTTTGTAGGTGTCCTGGCCTGTTGCAATTAAAACACCATTGTAAATTCATTTGGGTGTTCCTAATCAGAGGCACTGTATTTAATGGAGTGTTGCCAGTGCATCCATTGGATTGGTATGGTCTAGAAGGAAGTGACCAGAATTTTGAAATGGTATTTTCCTATACTAAGTTCCTGAACAGTAGAATTCAAGGATAACACTCTATCAGTTAATGTTTTTAGCAGCGATTCCGTTGTTCCTTGGGAAGAATCTGCAAGATATGATAGTTTAGTTGTTCCTGATGGGTTAGCTAGAGCCTCATTAATTTCCTCAAGTTCTGCATAATCTATCACTTTCTCTAAAGATTTGGGGTCCTTATACAAGATGGTTTTCCTGTATTTCATAGACAGTCCCTTCACGAATTGAACCTGTATAATAGCCTTCTCATTTATACTAGACTTTGGACCAAAAATTTCAAGCACTTCCTTTTTTATTCTGTTGGCATACTGTGTGACTCTTTCAGTAGTGGCTTGGCTCAAATCCCCAAATCTAGCTATTAAAACTACTGTATGCTGTTTAGGTTTAAAATATCTCAAAATTTTTTCCTTCAGTTCATTATATTTTAAAATGTTTTGAAAATCAGGGGACTCTTGCCAAGCTTGAGAGGCAGATCCTCTAAGCTTGGATCAGATTATGGCGATTGTTAGTTCATCCATCCATCCTGCCAGTGCTTTAACTGAGTCAATAATCTCTAAAAAAATTCGATTGATACCTTATCATCACCAGAAAAAATCTTAATCAATGCACCATATGCTACACTTGAAGGGGACTGTATAACATTCCCTGGGGATAAGTAAAGACTGTCACCTTCGGAGGTTGCCATTTCAAATCCTTTATATTGTTAAGTATTTCCTCATTATAATAGCAGTAATAATAATACTTGTAATAAAAGTGAAAAAAATGCACATATGTAATCAACAATATTGTATATAGTTAATCAAGGATAGTGCATGTAGTCAATCGAAGACAGTGCATGTAGTAAAGCAAAAACAAAACAAAAAAAAATGTGTATAACAATTGAAATAATTGAATGTGTCTTGTATTTCATTGACATTCCTATCTGTTAAAGTCTTTATTTCATCTTTATTCCTATCTTCTAATTCTTTGCCAATCCTGTCGAATGCACCATTGTTGTCGTGCCATCCCATGGTCCTTCCTATGGAGTGGTTTCTTGACATGTCATCTCGAGTGGTAGAGCTCTCTACCCGTGTGTGCCCAGTGTAGAATAGGCACACTGCATACCTGCATGTCGTAAGAGGCAACAAAAAGGGGTGAGTTTTTCTTGCCCCAGTCGGAACAACACCACTGTCATCTTTGTCTATGTGTTCTGGACAGGACGATACCAACATCATGGTTGTTTGAGTGTTCGGTCTGCCTTGTTCTCGGTCGATGTAGGCTCCTCACTGAGGTGACCATAAATAAATGCCTAACCACGTGTTTGCCGTGCTTGGAGACCCGCACCGCTCGGAAAACCAGATCCTGGTGGTTGAGGAGGCATACACCCTGCGATGTCTCTTGGCCACTCCACTAACAGACATCGAGGACTAAGGTTGCGACCTACAGTCTCCAATACAGCAGTTTGGCCACAGCTTCTGGGGAAAATGGGTGGCCAAGGCGGATACCCGGTCTTGCTCAATCGGCCAGGGGCACATAAGTTGTTATGCCCCCTAGGGTTGCTGTTAGTGGACCGGCAGTCAACCCCGATGGCAATGGTTCAGTACTCGGGGATTATGCCACCCTAACAGTATCCTGTCCAAGTAGTATTGACGACCCGAATGGGCGTCCCCATGTGGTGGGTAAGACCTGTGGCCAGCGAATACATAATTATTTAAAATTATGGCAACAATAAAACAGAGGCTGGGGGCCTCTACAAATAACCCCACCTCTCCCCCTTCTTTGCCTTTATTGACTTGTGTTGAGCCAGAAGATGGTGGGCTCGGTCCCACCTAACTGAGTGGGCCAACTGCCACTGAGCTGATGGAGACATGTACTGCTCCAACAAAGAGGCCGCATTCCCCCAGTAAGCCAACTGGATCAGGGAACGCACCTGTGGCGTCTATGGCATCGGCACCTGCCCTTAACAAGATGCAACGACCTCTTAGCCATATGGTGCAGGGTTCCACCGCCCATGCAAAGCATGTTCCTGCATCTAAGATTGTAGGTGCAGTGAAACAACCATTCATACCTTCTTCCTATCCTCCCTGGTTTATTTTCCCTGTGTGTGCCCGGGGTAGAATAGGCACACTGCATACCAGCATGTCCTTAGAGGCGACTAAAGGGGGTGACCTTTTCTGGCCCCTGACTGGACAAAACCACTATCGTCTTTGCCCATGACTTGTGTTCTGGACATGACAATACCATCATTGTGGTTGTTCGTGTCCTATCTGTGTCAGTTACTTGATAACTGTCTGACTTGTTCGCAGCCGATGTAGGTTCCTTACTGAGGTGACCGGAAACAAACGCCTACCCGCGTGTTTGCCGTGCGTGGAGACCCATGCCCCTGGGAAAAGTGGATCCTAGTGGTTGAGGAGGCGTATGCCCTGCGATGTCTCTGAGCCACTTCACACTTGTGTTTTGGCTGACAGACATCAGGGACTAGGGTTGCGACCCACAGTCTCCAAAACATCACTTTGGCCACAGCTTCCAGGGAAAACGGGAGGCCAAGGCAGTAGCCCGGTCTTGGTCAATCGGCCGGGGGCGCATAAGTGGTTATGCCTCCTAGGGTTACTGTAAGTGGACCGGCAGTCAACCCCGATGCCAATGGTCCGGTACTCGGGGATTATGCCACCCTGACGGTATAGTGCCGGAGCACCCTTGGCGACCAGAATGGGCGTCCCCTTGTTGGGCTCCGTGGTGGGTGAGGCTTGCGGGCAGCAAATTTCATAATTTAATCAAATTATGGCAACTCTTAAACCGAGGCTGGGGGCCTCATCAAATAACCCCGCTCGTTTGTCTTCTTCTACTTTTCTGTCTGGGACTTGTTCTTGTGTTGAGCCTGTAGACAATGGCCTTGGTTCCACCCAACTGAGTGGGCCGACTGACGCTAAGCCTGTGGAGATGTGTAGTGCTCCAAGCAAGAGGCCACGTTCCCCCAGTAAGACGTCTGGACCCCGGAACGATTCTGTGCCTTCTTCTGCATCGGCACCTGCCCTAAACAAGAGGCAACGACCTCTCAGCGTTAAGGTGCAGGGCCCCACCGCCGATGCAAAGCATGTACCTGCATCTAAGGAGGCCTTAGGTGCAGTTAAATCCCCTTCCACCCCTTCTTCCTATCATATCCGATTTATTTCCATATCTGGGGAGAATGGTGCAGCTTTGGGGAAGGTGTCACCCTTCCCTATTGCCAAAGCCATTAAGGGCGTTGCTGGTGATGTGACTTCGGTCAAGAAGCTTCGCAATGGCACCTTGTTGGTGGAGGCATCTGCCCCTCACCAGATTGAGGCATTGCTTAAAATGCAGAAACTCGGTGATTTCCCCATTGTGGTCGAACCCCATCGCACCCTTAACACCAGTAGAGGTGTGGTGCATGCCCCGACCTACGTGGGGAGTCAGAGGAGAACATAGTGGAGGAGCTCAAGGACCAGGGTGTGGTGGCTGTCCGCCGCACCTTGGTACGAAGGGATGGGGAATCCCATCCCTCTGACACCTTGGTGCTGACCTTTGGTAGGCCCAAGTTGCCAGAATACATCAGGGCCGGCTACCTCCGCTTGCCAGTACGGCCTTTCATTCCGAGCCCCCTTAGCTGCTTCAAGTGCCAAAGGTATGGTCATGGCCAGAATTCCTGTTCTGCCAGGGCCATGTGTGGCACTTGTGGGCTGGGAGACCATTCCCCCGAGCCTTGTAAGACTGCACCTTATTGCACCAACTGTAAGGGAAACCACCCCGCCTCTTCTCGAGATTGCCCCACCTGGTTACAGGAACGTGCCATCCACGAATTGCGTGTCAAGAAGGGTAACAGTTTTCAAGATGCGCGGCAGCTGCTAGCCTTGCTGGGAACGCCAAGTCGTGGCTTGTCCTATGCAGGTGCTGCAAAGGTGGCTGCTGTGTCATCTGTCTGCACCCAGACGGACATACTTCCACAACTCCCCCCACTCATCCGTTTTTTGCCCTCTCAGGCCCGCAGGGTCCATGGGATACCGGTCTGTGCTAGCATTGGCTGCCAGACAGCTCCCGATCCCATGCCAGAGGTTTCCTCTGGTTCCATGACTGCCTCTGGCCCAGCCTCCTTGGAGGCCACAGATGCCTCCCATCAAACAGAGGCATCTGCTTTGAGCAGCCCTCTTCCTGGCTCAGCCGAGCTGGCCCCCTCCATAGTGATGGTGATGGGTGAGAGAGGAGGGAAGAAACCAGGGACACCTCCTGCCCCCGCAGTGGGGCGCGTGTCTTTGGTTCGTCCACCCAAGCTCTTCGGCCAACAACAGAAGGCACTGAGTGGCAGCATGCCCCAACTGGGACATGATGGGGATTCCTCCTTTGAGATGGAGGAGGAAGACCCAATTGTAGGCACCCCTCCCTTGTCTGCTCTAGGACGGAAAAAAGGGAGGAATAGAAATAAACCTCCAAAGCCCACCTAATGGTAAATCTCCCTCAATGGAACTGTTGAGGTTTTTCCCACAAGAGGGACGAGATCACAATGCTGATCTCACGGCACAACCCCATCTGCATCTCCCTCCTTGAGATCCTCTGCCGTAGTGATTCCCCACCTTCGTTAAGGGGCTACAAGATGTATGCAGACACCCAGCAGCAGGGAAACCACCCTGTGGGAGGGGTGGGAATCCTTATCCGGAATGGATGCATGCACACCCCAGTTACTTTGCAGACGCCTCTCCAAGCCGTGGCAGTTTCACTGCAACTGAATGTGCCCACCACTCTATGTTCCCTCTACCTGCCTCCTGGGATTGATATCCCATGGGCAGACCTTGACTCCCTCACAGCCCAGCTTCCCAGACCCTTTCTGATTATGGGAGATTTTAATGCCCATAACCCCCAAT
>JAAFCE010007744.1:26097880-26140844 GCA_013389805.1 Trigoniulus corallinus
TCCACGACCAATGGCGGGCCCAGTGGTTTGCGGAGACCACGAACAAACTCCGCACACTGAAGGACACTCCAGTGCACTGGGTGTCCTCGTGCCGCCAATCGCGGAGGGAGGAGGTTGTGCTTGCTCGGCTGCGAATCGGTCACACCTTCCTCACCCACTCTTACATTCTACGGGGTGAGGATCAGCCATGGTGTGACTTCTGTTGGGAGCCTCTCACAGTGGCGCACATCTTTAGTCACTGTGAGAGATACCAAGAACTTAGATGGCGACTGGGAGTCAGCGCAGAGCTCTCCACATCACTTGGGGATAACCCTCAGGCAGTGGAGAGCTCGCTAGTATTTGTGAAAGAGGCTGGCCTCTTTCACAAAATTTGAAGTCTTATTTTGAATTATGTGGCTTTTGCCTTTTTGTTTCTGTATTCTTTTTGGCTTTTGCCACATTTATTGTAATGTCTGTTTTGGCTTTTGCCACAATTATTATTCTGTCTGTTTCGGCTTTTGCCTTTTTATCTCTGTGTTTGTCTTGGCTTTTGCCACATTTATTCTTCTCTCTGATTTGGCTTTTGCCACTTTTATTGTTATGTATGTTTTGGCTTTTGCTTTTTATATGTCTGTTTTTGGCTTTTGCCTTTATTTATATGTCTGTTTTGGCTTTTGCCTTTTATTGTTATTACTTTTATTGGCCTTTTGCCCTTTTTATTGCCATCATGGTGGGATGGCCATTTACACCCCCACCATGGTGATGTGTCTTTCTGGGCCCTAATGACCTTTGTAGTTGATGGGCCCTAAAGCAACAACAAAACAAAACAAAAACACTGGGTTCTTGTTTGTTCACTCTCTCTCATTTTGGGATGTCAGGTGGCACTACTTTCCTTTTTGCTGTTTTGTCTCCTGCAATGCACTTTATATTGTGTGCTCCCAGGTCTTCTCCTGAACCAGGCATGAATGCATTAATCGTTGCAGTCATTTTAAGCATGTTCTGTTTAGCCATTTTCTCGACTCGCTGGTGTAGTTACCTTCTTTTTGTATTTACTTTTGTGTTTGTTCGAGTTATCATGATTTCAAAACAGCGGAAGCTCAAAAAATTTTATATTTTGCTTACCACATTAACATTTATTCTTCTGAAACGCCCAAAACTGACTGTAATGTAGGTGGTTTCTCACCTGTCATAACTTGTACAAATCAACAAAATTTGATACTTAAGTTGAAACTACCTTACCAGGTAAGAAGTATCACGTCTAGGTCACCACTTTGTAGTGCATATCCTGGCTAGTTCAAATTATCCTTCAGTTTGAACTTGAAAATAACAATTAAGTTTATTTATAATAATAAATAATCACTCCACTGGTTAGCACAGGAAATTGAACTTGCTGCTGCAGAGAACCTTTTCTCACTCATTTGTCTAGAAAAACCAGTGTTCCCCTCGGTAGCTCAAATTCCCACATTTGAACAGTGACAACGATATCATTTCAAACACGAAATCCAAAGGCTAGGTGCACACTATAGTCAACACTCCTTCATGACAGTCTTGTGCTAAGCTTGGGCAATGAAACCAATGGGTAGCTGCACACTTAAAACAAGGTGTCTATTAGACAAAACCTCATTGACAACCACAGAGCACATAGACTGTGAAGAGACAGTCTTGACTATAGTGTGCACCTGGCCAAGGCGTTTACAGAACAATAAACGCCTGCAGAGGGAGAATCAGTGAATAAAATATCTATGGAACACACTACACTTGCTTTCCAAGAATACTAATATGTCTAGCAATAGTAACCACTGAAAATATTAATTTTGAAAATTTTTACAGTGTGTAGCCCAGCAATCATTAGTCTCCAACCATCAAGAAATCTACCCAAGACTTCTGCAGTAGAGATAAGGTGCTTGTCCCCTATCCTTAACCCCATATTTGACAATGCAAAGTCATTTGTTCTCTCTAGTATAATGAAAGACAATACCTCCATCTGCCATAAACCTCCTCATATCCCTGCCTACCCTTGCCAACAGTGCCATAATGTGCCCACTGATAATTGGATGCTCATTCCCTTTCCACTGCCTAATGGGGAAATCTACTGAGTACAGCAACTCATCAAAGTCCCACAGAACCCCACCTTTGTAAGTTAATGAATACCAGCATGAGGGACTTACTGTACATGCTGATGATGTGAACACTAATCCCTGACAAATTGCTTTACCTAATATTAGCCTGCTACAGTATAACTCCCTAACCTGACCAGTCATGGGTCCAAACACAACTGGTCAACATATGGAGGTGGTCAACTTTGGGAAGTCACATAAAATTATAAATGTACATTTTACATATTTAATAAAAGAACAGATCGGAAGAAATCATGTAGGTTTCATGAGCATACAGTATCAATATCATACATTTAGGTGCAGTATGTATGTAAAAATATTGTGAGCATTAACATGGATGTACAGTATATTATGTGGATTTAAAGAAATCTGTTATTGCACTTTCTTTGAGGACTTGGATGCTGTATGCACTTGCTCAATTTCTTTCTGAAGAAGCCTTTTCTAGTAAGCTTCTAGAGGTGGCTTCTGCGAAGAACACTATTTCTTTAATATAGAGTGATGCTTGTTGAACAGTGACATTTTGAAAATTCTCTTGCTCTTCCTCGGACTCCTCACTCTCTTCCTCCGCTTCTTTTGAACTGATTACAGAAAGCAGTATGCTCTCAGTATCGCTACCAAAGGTCTCATGAAGCTCCACACTGCTCTCCTATGGCATCATTTCGTTAACACTGACCAACTCCATGTTCAATAGTTGTTCATCATTGGGAACAATGTCCACTTCAGCAACGTTGGTGTTGTCCATTGGTACACCACACTGTTGAAAACATTTGGCAATGGTGATCTTGGAAACACATAGCCAGGCTGATGTGACCCACGAATGCAATCTAGAATAGTGATCGACTTGCTAAACTCCATGGATTTTTGGCAGTCTTCAGCATTTGCAATTAACATGTTGAGCAACTGCCAGCGGTAGTGGAGCTTCATTGTTTGGATTATCCCTCGATCAAGAGGTTGCACCTCTGATGTTAAGTTAGGGGATAGATGAAGCAGCCAAACATTTTGGAGCTCAATGGATCCATGACTAGTAGCATTGTCTACCAAAATGACAATTTTCTGGTGCTTGCACTTCATGACTGTGTTTGGACTTTTCACCCACTCCAAAAAATTAGAACTGGTCATCCATACTTTTTTGTTGAAGCAGTATTGCACTAGAAGACTTTTTGGATCGTTTGTTCGTTCGTTCATGTTTTAGGGCCCATCAACTTCAATGGTCATTAGGGCCCAGAAAGATTATAACCATGGTGGGGGGTGTAAGTGGCCATCCCACCATGGTGAAAATAAATAAGGGCAAAAGCCCAATAAAATTAACAAAACAAAAGGCAACAGACAAACAAATAACAGACAAAAAGTAAGGGCAAAGGCCAACAACAAACACAAAAAAGTAGGCAAAAGCCTAAACAGACAAAAAACAAAGAAGGCAAAAGCCAAAAAAGGACAAAGATAAAACAGGCAAAAGCCAAACAAACAGAGAGATAAAAAGCAAAAGCCAAAACGGATACAAACATAAAGAAGCAAAAGCCAAAACACACAAAAGGAAAATGCAAAACCATTTGTATTAGATTTTGTGAAAGAGGCCAGCCTCTTTCACAAATACGAGAGAGCTCTCAACTCCCTGGGGGTTATCCCCAAGGGAGTTAGAGAGCTATGGACTGACCCCCAGTCGGTGTTTAAGTTCACGGTATCTCTCACAGTAACTGAAGATGTGTGCCACTGTGAGAGGCTCCCAACAGCAGTCACACCATGGTTCATCCTCACCCCGTAATATGTAGGAGTGGGTGAGGAACGTGTGACCAATTCGCAGACGAGCAAGCACAACCTCCTCCCTCCGTGACAGACGGCATGAGGACGCCCAGTGCAATGGGGTGTCCCTCAGGGTGTGGAGTTTGTTGGTGGTCTCCGCAAACCACTTGGACCACCACTGCCCATGGACAGCACGCCACACAATCGGGAAAGCATCAGAGGAGGGGACAGCAGTGTCAGGAACATCTGGTAGGTGGGCCACATGATGGGCATGGGCATCAGCCCTCTCATTCCCCATGATGCCAACATGCCCCGGGACCCACATAAACAAAACTGTCCCGCCCCGCTGACGAATCACAAGCAGCAAACTGTGCACACCCTGGAAGATGGCACCCCTGCTATACAGGGTGTGCAACAGCTGTAGGCAGGACAGGGAGTCAGTCGCAACCACAAAGCGTCAGTGGTTCAAAAACTGGACGAGTTCCAGTGCCCTGTGCAGAGCAGTAAGCTCCGCAGTTAAGACACTGGTGACGCCTGGAAGGCGGCCCCCTATGAGACAACCAGTTGCAAAGACTGACCAACCCACAGAGGCGCAATCCCTCGACCCATCCGTGCAAACAAAAACATGGCCCCGCCAGGTCAGAGAGAGGCGTCCAAACTCCCGCCGACACACCGACCCATCGGCACTGGCCCTGGGGAAGGCCGTGAGTGTCAAACCAAAAATCGGCTCAGGCACTGTCCAGGGCGGCACAGAGGCCGGCAGTACAGGCTGCACCCTAGGCAAGGTCACACCCAGGGCAGCGAGACCACCCATCCACCGCATGCCAAATGGAGGGGGAACCCCTGGCCAGCCGTCGCCACAAAGTGCGTCCAAAAACGACTGGGTGTGTAGGGTGCTGTGGCTGAGCCCCCAGCCGCAAAACACACGCAGCTGCCAAGCACCACCGCCCCACAGTCAGTGGCGGCTCACCGGACTCAGCACAGAGGCTGAGCACGGGACCTGTGTGCGGAAAGCCCCAATGCACAACCGGACGCCAGCACGACGAACACTGTCCAGCAACCGGAGAGCAGATGGAGCGGCCAGGCCACAAACACCAGCGAGTCGAGTCACGATCGAACGAGTGATCGGTACAATCAAAGCATCACCATTCGATCCGGCCCAAAACCAGCTCCCTGCAGGCCCTGCAGAACATTAAGGGAGCGAAGGCACCCAGCCCCGAGCTCCCTCAAGTGTGGGACCCATGTCAGACGGCTGTCAAAACGGAAACCAAGAAACCGGGCCGCCTCCACAACTGGCAGGAGGCGCCCGGGAGGACACAACCGGGCTCCGAGGCAGCTGACACGACCGGCATCAGTCCTACGAGACTGGAAGAGGCAAAGTGAGCCCCTGCGGGCCTGAATCGCACTCCGACAGTCATCCATCCACCATGGCACCCGTGCTCGTGGAGGGTTACAGGAGCTCTGGGGGACAGATGGCAACGCCGCCCCAATCACCACCTCCGTGAAGTGGCCCACCAGACCACCAACCCCATCAAAATCACACAGTGGGCGAAAGTGAATGTGACGAGCAAACTCTTCCCAGTCTGCCCGACGCAAACACCATCGTGGTGGCTGCTAGGGCAATGCCCCACCTCCACTGCCAATCCCGACGGGGAAGCGGTCACTTCCCCCAGGGTCAGACAGAACCTCCCATCGCAGACCCGGCGCCAACCCAGGAGAGCAGACGGAGAGGTCGATACAGGAAAGACCACCAGTGGCAGTCATCACATGTGTGGGGGCACCAGTGCTGAGGACAATGAGGCCACCGTGTGACACCCACCGTTCCACAAGGAGCCCTCGGGTGCCGCGACCGTCCGAGCCCCACTGGGGGTTATGGGCATCAAAATCTCCCACAATCAGAAAGGTTCTGGGAAGCTGGGCCGTGAGGGAGTCAAGGTCCGCCCATGGGACATCAATCCCAGGAGGCAGGTAGAGGGAACATAGAGTGGTGGGCACATTCAGTTGCAGTGAAACTGCCACGGCTTGGAGAGGCGTCTGCAAAGTAACTGGGGCGTGCATGCATCCACTCCAGACAAGGTTGCCCACCCCTCCCACAGGGCGGCCTCCCCGCTGCCGGGCGCCTGCACACACCCTGCAGCCCCACAACGAAGGTGGGGAATCACTACGGCAGAGGATCTCCTGGAGGGAGATGCAGATGGGGCCGTACCGTGAGATCAGCACCATGATCTTGTCCCTCCTGTGGGAAAAACCTCGACAGCTCCACTGAAGGAGACCCACCACCAGGTGGGCCCTGGAGGCTCATCTCCACTCAACCCCCTCCTCCGTCCCACAGCAGACAAGGGAGGGGTGCCCACAATTGGGTCCCCCTCCTCCATCTCAAAGGAGGAATCCCCACCATGTCCCAGCTGGGACATGCTGCCACTCAGTGCCCTCCGCTGTTGGCCGAAGGGCCTGGGCGGACGAACCAAAGACACGCGCCCCACTGCGGGGGCAGGAGGCGTCCCTGGCTTCCTCCCTCCTCTCCCACCCATCACCACCGCCATGGAGGGGGCCAGCTGGGCTGAGCCAGGAAGGGGGCTGCTCAAAGCAGACGCCTCCGCCCGATGGGAGGCATCTGCGGCCTCCAAGGAGGCTGGGCCAGAGGCAGCGACGGAACCAGAGGAAACCTCCGGCACGGGATCGGGATCCGTCTGGCAGCCAATGCCAGCACAGACCGGCATCCCGTGGACCACGCGGGCCGGAGAGGGCAAAAAACGGATGAGTGGGGGAAGCCATGGAAGCATGTCCATCCGGGCACAGACAGATGACACAGCAGCCACCTTTGCAGCACCTGCAGAGGACAAGACCCGACCCGGCGGTCCTGGCAAGGCCAGCAGCCGCCGCGCATCCTGAAAACCGACACCCCTCCTGACACGCAACTCCCGGACGGCACTCTCCTGCAACCAGGTGGGGCAATCTCGAGAAGAGGCGGGATGGTCTCCCTCACAGCTGGTGCAACAAGGTGCAGTCCTACAAGGCTCAGGGAAATGGTCTCCCCGCCCACAAGTGCCACACATGGCCCTGGCAGAACAGGAATTCTGGCCATGACCATACCTTTGGCACTTGAAGCAGCGAAGGTGGCTCGGAATGAAAGGCCGTACTGGCAAGCAGAGGTAGCCGGCCCTGATGTATTATGGCAACTTGGGCCTACCAAAGGTCAGCACCAAGGTGTCAGAGGGGTGGGATTCCCCATCCCTTCAAACCAAGGTGCGGCGGACAGCCACCACACCCTGGTCCTTGAGCTCCTCCACTATGTTCTCCTCTGACTCCCCACGTAGGTCGGGGCACCGCACCACACCTCTACTGGTGTTAAGGGTGCGATGGGGTTCGACCACAATGGGGAAATCACCGAGTTTCTGCATTTTAAGCAATGCCTCAATCAGGTGAGGGGCAGATGCCTCCACCAAAGCTGCACCATTCTCCCCAGATATGGAAATAAATCGGATAGGATAGGAAGAAGGGGTGGAAGGGGATTTAACTGCACCTAAGGCCTCCTTAGATGCAGGTACATGCTTTGCATCGACGGTGAAGCCCTGCACCTTAAGGCTGAGAGGTCGTTGCCTCTTGTTTAGGGCAGGTGCCGATGCAGAAGAAGGCACAGAATCGTTCCGGGGTCCAGACGGCTTACTGGGGGAACGTGGCCTCTTGCTTGGAGCACTACTCGTCTCCACAGGCTTAGCGGCAGTCGGCCCACTCAGTTGGGTGGAACCAAGGCCATTGTCTACAGGCTCAACACAAGAACAAGTCCCAGACAGAAAAGTAGGAGAAGAAGACAAAGGAGCGGGGGTTATTTGATGAGGCCCCAAGCCTCGGTTTAAGAGTTGCCATAATTTGATTAAATTATGAAATTCGCTGCCCGCAGGCCTCACCCACCACAGAGCCCAACAAGGGGACCCCCATTCGGGTCGCCAAGGGTGCTCGGGCAGTATACCATCAGGGTGGCATAATCCCCGAGTACCGCACCATTGGCATCGGGGTTGACTGCCGGTCCACTTACAGTAACCCTAGGAGGCATAACCACTTATGCGCCCCCGGCCGATTGACCAAGACCGGGCTACTGCCTTGGCCTCCCGTTTTCCCTGGAAGCTGTGGGCAAAGTGATGTTTTGGAGACTGTGGGTCGCAACCCTAGTCCCCGATGCTTGAATGCTCTAGGACGTTCAGCATGACCAATGACTAGAGGTTGTAGTTTTTTGCCCGAGGCACTACAACAGAGAAGGACAGTTATGCGTTCCTTAGCTTGTTTGCCACCTTTGCACCGATCACCTTTCTGAACAAGGGAACGGGTTGGAAGCTGTCTGTAAGACACAGCCATAGGCAGCTTTGATTTCCAGTCATCAGCTGCAACAAGATTCGTGTCAGCTGACTCGTACTTAAAGAACGACATTGAATGGTATGCCGCAGTTTGAACTTTTCCAGCCAACCATTGCTGGCAGTGAAATCTTCACGTCCCAGTGCCTGGGCGACTACTTTTGCTTTTTCCTGAAGCAGTGGCCCAGTTAGAGGAATGTTCTTGGATCGACAACTTGAGAAAAACTGATAAACTTTTTGATCCGAATCATCAGCCACAATACTTTTCCTTCTGCTAGAACAACTGTTATTAAATGCCTTCAAAATTTTGTCACTTGCCTTGACAATATTCACCACTGTTGTTTTTGAAATCCCAAACTCCACCTTCTTTTCTATCGTTACCTCCACTATTTTTCACTTTGACATAATGTTACATACACTCGTTCACTTTAACAACAGAATGGGTAGTGAAAAGGGTTTTTCCCCTATGAGTGTCTGGTAGAAGAAAAGGGTTTTCCCCTATGAGTGACTGGTTGTATGTTGTGACAGAGTGAACGTTGTACACAGCTGGCCAATTGGAGCATGATTGCACCAAAATGGTCAACATAGAGAGGTAACCATGGCTGTTGTGCCAACTGTAGGTGGTCAGTGGTCAATATCCAGAGGTAGTCAACTTATGGAGTTTGCCTATGGGAGCTTTTTGGTTCCAATGATTCATGGTCAAGATAAAGAGGTGGTCAACATATGGAGGTGGTCAACTTGGGAGGTTATACTGTATTTATTATTTTAACAATGGTTACCACACCTACCCTGTATAGATAAGCTTGTACCCTGTATTGATAAGCTTATATCTCTCCCCAAGGTCTATTTCCACTGCATCTCATTTACTTAACATAACTTATGCTTCTTGATTTGACATATTTTTCATTTTTTGGTTTTAATATTTGTCTGCAGAAGCTGTTGAATTTCGATTCTCCACACACCTACAAAATGATGGGTTGGCTATGCAGCCAACCCCTCCATATTTAGTAAGGACTATCCTATTCAACATCTGGAGATGCACCACATAGCAGTTTACTCTCCTGTTGATGTAAAAGACACCAGTGAGAGCCAAAAAATGTAAAGGTCAGTTTTATTAGTATTTACAGGGTTTGCAATGAATGTAAAAAACAACTAGTTGGTGTTAGCTTCCTTTCTATTCTAATGCTCATCAAATATCAACAGGCATGGTGATACTAAAATGGTAAACTGCAGGTGATAATCTCTTAGAGCAATAAGTCTTTATTAAATTTCCAAAGGCTACTTGTCAGATTCCTCTGAATCAGCATCACATTCTAATGGAGCAACCTTGTAATGTGTTAAAGGACATAAAGCATTGAGCTCATCTTCTAGACCTTCTAGAGGAGCACCACTTTTAATGAAACAGAAGTCTTTATCTGTAATATTATAGTGGTAATATTAGAACACTTGATGTTAGAATTAATATGGTATTTAATAGAGAACAACTAGTTTGCTTACAAAAGCAATTTGAAGTAGACTTGCCCACACGTCCAGTAGCAGAGAATTGTAGTTCACTAAATGAGCATACCGGTCTATCCGGGAGACCTTGAAAAAAATGTATACAGTGAGTCAATGTCATTCAGGACCATCTACCAATCCCATATATTCTTGGGTGGAGGACAGAGTGCAGGAGTAGGAAATAGGTAAGGCCCATGTTTGAAAAGCTGTTGACCCACATAGGATGCCCATTGAAGTGTAGCTTAACCCAGGGACCACACAAATCATATGTCTAGGGAAGCTTTTCAAAGGATAGCTAGTTGGGAGAGAATGCCTTCTGAACAGCAAGAGGGCTATATAATATCACTCTTAAAGGGCAAAGGTGATGCCCAAAACAGTTGTAAGAGGTATTAAGTATATGAGCCATTCTATGAAGCTCTGGGTGACGTTATAGAAAGTTGCTTTTGCCATACAACACACGTCAGGGGTATCACTTCGGGTTAATACCTACTAGGTATTGTACGTGGGAACCAATCTTCATTCTGAGGGAAACAGTAGAAAAGTGTAGGACACCAAAGAAGGATCTCCATGTCATTTACAATGATTGGGGAAGGTACTAAGGAAAAAGGAGGGGTGAAGGATGGGTATATCATGATAGAGCAGGATCCTGCCACAGGCATGATAAGGGTATGATGATGAAACTAACCACACTAATTAATCATGATGTAAAAAAAAAGAAATTAATGAGACATAAGAAAATAATCACCAAAACTTTCTCTGCGATAAGTTCTGATTTTCGAAATTGATGTTTCTCCATAAATATTTGTTTGATAAACTATTACATTCATCATCATCATAATCTTCTGACCCTTACCCACCTGCGACGGCGTTCGACATGTTCAAATTACTTCCAGGAGTTTGTCATCATGCATCATTTTGAAAGACTATGTATTAGGGACCTATGTTACTTTCCATTTACCTGCTTTTAGACTGTAGGCCTATTTAGTATTTTCATGCCCACCAAAACACAATTTTGTTTCCATTTGACTGAGATGTTGCAATGTCCCATTTAAATGTAAATAAAAAAAATACAGATGTCTATGGGAGCGGCGAGTTGCGTTGGACACACCAGTTCTTGTCTGATCACTGACATGGGTGGTCGCTTGGGAAAGCCGGGTACTGCTAATACCCAATAATCGTCGCATTTGTGTAGTGTCTGTGCAGCATATGCATTAGAACTATGCAGTGGACGGGTCTCTAATGACCTTGTAGTTAACGGGACTTTAAACACCAACAAACAACCAACAACAGATGTCTATATTCTATCTATTTTCTACCAAAACACGTTCATAATGTTTATCCAAATATAGCACAGTATTGTTTTTAATACAAATGAGTTCATAGAGCTGTATTTTCATTGGTAATATAATTATGATACCAATTTGAGTTGTTGTTTGCTTGTTGGTTGAGGTAGTATGGACGTGCAATGAGCAGAGGAGAAGAGGAGCTCATTAAGGCTGCTTCACAATAGCAACGCGAATGGGAATGGAACGTAAACGAGAAAGGGAGCAAAAAGTTGGAATGCGAAATGCCAATGATAACCTCCACAATAAATGCGAACAGCAATGGCAAACGGCAATGGAAAGGAAAGTTCACCAACTTTCATCTTTCCTCTTAAACGTATGCAGTTTGACCAATGGGAGCATACCCCCATTGCATGATGCACCCGTCGCCCCTCCCTTCTGAAGAGCACATAGCTGTGTTTTAGAGATGCATGTTGTCATGTTGTGTTTGTTGACTTTTTTGCTTTCCTCATGTAATTTGTGTGCCTTGGGACTGCAAGAGTCTCCTTATAAATATTGTGTTTATGCTATTCATGAACGTGGTGGGTTGCTGCACCTCTATAATGGCAGTGAAAATCTACATTGCTTTCACTAATTTCCTTCTGTTGTTTTCATTATTGGGGATTCACATTAGGGCTTCCCAGTTTTCCCAAGCAGCAACACATGTCAGTACCAGGGGTGGATCAGGGAGGGAGCACTTCAAAAAAGTGTGCCCCAAATATTTTCAAACATTCAAAATTCCTTATTGTAGGTCTAGCTAGCAATTACAAAGGGTCCTATACTACCCCTTAGAAAATGTCCTATCTTCAATGGTTTCCAATCCTTTTGAAGCCAGGGAACACTAAACTGTGATATTTTACTTACATGGAACACTTGCAATTCAACATAAACTTTAAATCAGGTTTTAAACGTTCTACATTTGGTACTTACTACCAACTTTATATAACTATAAAACGAACAACTATGTTATTTGCGTTTGCTGATTACAATCCCCTCCAAAAGTTATTTTTAATTGTACCGATTTTTTTCCCAACACCTTTATTTGTGCAGTTAACAATTTGTGGAACACGAAGTGGTTTCACCAAACATCATTATTCCATGGGACATGGATTGAGAACCACTGGTTTAGCCAACTGCACATTGGACTGCAAATGTTGCACTAGCAGTATAGAAATGGGATTAGTAAATGCAAAAGTGCTTCATGGGGGGAGAAATTGCCCCCCTGGTCAGCACTAACTGGGGTGGCATTGCTTAACTTCAGGGATAAAACGAGAACTGGTGTGTCCAATGCAATAAGCCACTCCCACCAATTTGAGATGAACATAAGACAGAAGCTGGAAATTAATGTATTATCCTGCATTCAATGATTGTCTGCCAACTCTGAGACAGTTTACCTCTTCAAGAGTGAAGAAATAATGTTAATGTGGGGGTAAAGAAGTGTTAAAGTTAGTGATTTGGTTATTAAAAAAGATTCCTCAAAGATAACTAGATTAACCCTAGATTACTATAGTACCCTACGAATGACATAGTTACTAAGCATTATTCTGTGAGACTACCGAAGTTTGTTTTGGATAAATCATAAAAATAATGGATATAAAAATTTAGAAAAAATGTTTAAATAATCTGCAAACATTTAAAATGATAATAGCAAAAAAAATTCCTACTATTAGTTTTTTTCTCACTGAAAAAAATCTTTCCTTTGTGCTCACCACCAATTGCTTTTGAACACACATGACATTCTGTGCAGTTTAGAAGGACAGAATGCAAAAAAATTTTCTTTTTCCTGCCTGTGGAAATGCAAATGACTATAATAATTGTTTCACCCAAAATTTCAGAGAGGATTTATTTGAGTGGGTGGGGCAAAGTGGGTGGGGATTTATTTGAGTGGGTGGGGATTTATTTGAGTGGGTGGGGCAAATGTTGGTGGGGATTTATTTGAGTGGGTGGGGATTTATTTGAGTGGGTGGGGCAAATGTTCTCAATTGTAAAACTATAAAAATACATGCTGCAGCTAAGATAAATGCATACATACTGCAGCTAAGAAACGTGAATAGTTAAATTATCAACTGTGATCACACCAAATAAAACGTCTGTCTTTGCTAAATGCATAGATTGCTTATGACAACTTCAATGGAAAAAGTCGCGTAGTTACTTAACATTAGTCTGGATGACTACTCATGGTGTGATGCAAGGGTTGCAAAGAGGGCAATGGTCAGAAACAAGGGGGGGGGAATGTTTCAGTGCCTATTTTAGGACGGTACTGAAAGGTTTGTTAAACAATTTTAATTCTTTCACCTCTAAATTTAGAAATATAAAAAGAGCATAGTCTGTGAGACTAATGTATAGTAATCTAGGGTTAAGAGCAAAAATGTTGGATTTGATTGAAAAATTGTGTTTAGGACCCTTGAACTACAGAGACTACTAGAGCCCCACCCAGAGACACTAAGTTGTTAGTGGTACACAATGTTCCCAAGTGGCCACCCATGTTAGTAATAACTGAGGTTGCTTTGTTTAACATCAGTGATCAGATGAGAAATCGTGTGTCCAACCCAATACAGCCCCACCTGCAAACGTTGGACTTTGGAGAGGCACAACCAGAATGATAAGCCAAATAAATTTTTCCTAATGGTTAAATGTTAACACCATTGCTTTACCATGACAAAATGAAAATTTACTAACTTGAAAATAGGAAGGCACTGACATCTATCATTTAATTTCCTATATCAATCTTGATTTGATTTGATTTATTCCATGGGTTTGGGAGTAAGCCAAACCCACGTGATGAGGAGGTAAGATTTTTTAAAGGACATAGGACAGGGAATTTGCAGCACCCAACGATCTTTACGAATCATCCAAGTTGGTAATAGCATGGGCTTGCACTGCTAAACTTCAGACATCTCATGACAACTGGTGTGTCCACCACAACTTGGCTGCATTGAATGCAACTTGGCTGCACTGAACGCAACTTGACTGCACTTGAACACAACTTGACTTCACTAATGCAACTTGACTGCACTAATATTTAGTAATAATTTTACTGGCCTGTATGCAACAAACTCGGATTTTGAAACTGCTAGAGGTTAAATGTCACCCACTGGAAGCAAACGGTTAAAATGTAGACTACTTCTTGTAATCATAGTTGTGGCGGTCTCATCTGACAAGTGGTCAAGCACAAATTGAATGTGGTGGTGGTGTTTTTTCACCACAAAAGCTAATAAACATTTGGGTGTGCATTGTGTAATACCAGAGCAAAGAGTGACGAAATCGAGTAAGTTTCATCGCGTTGCTCTTAGCAGTGCTACTTCCTCATTGGTAGTAGCACCACTATGCAGGGACATATAGATAAACATGCATTTGTTTTCACTGCTTTGCTCTTTTCTTTGGCTGCGGGTAGCCAAAAGTACTAAGAAAAATCTTACCATCATATCCCATGGTAAGCCACTTATACAGTCTGGAATTTGGTGGTCGGATACCTACATTACTGGATGTCCATTCCGTGCTGAAAATATAGTAGCATCAATGTCAGAAAAGTCTGAGGATCACATGTGGGAACAGGGATTACATTATTTTCAGGTCATCAAAGCATTAATTTTTTTGTCCTGGTTTGCAGGTTCATGTATATACAATATATGTAGATAGAGTTTGTTCACAAAAGTTAATGTGGTTGTGATGTACACCTTTGTTAAAAAAATCCTGTCAAAAGTTTCACCCCTCTGCAGTAAATGGCCTGATCCACATTGATAACACAGGGCTGCATTTTGAAAAAATATTTTCTGATTATTGCAAGAATTCAGCTGATTTGGAATCGTTTTGGCTGCTGATTTCAAATATGGGTACTCAGGTACGTACAGATTTTTCACAAATCGCTAATAATTACTTCAACTTAGGTGAATTTTGACTGACTTCTTGGAAATATTATTACACGAAAGCATCTACTTAAATTATGATAGTTTTAACAGAGTTTACATAGAGTTTACTCTAACAGTTGAACCATACTGCAGCAGTTTTCTACAGTTTTTTGAACGTCAGTGGTCTGACAAACTGTAAATTGGAATGAATGCCCACAATGTCTGAAAAGCGAGTTCCTTGTTACATTTCTAATCCAAATTTTGCGTTTTGTTGTTTACATGTATCAATACCGTTATACACCATTTAATAAGAATTCCAAATTTTAGAACTGTTATTGCATAGTGGAAAAAGCATTTCAGATTTCAATTTCACCACAAGAGATATTTATTTACCATAATTATTCTAATAAACGGCGCGTCGTTAATTTTTTTTTTCAAAGGCCTTTTTTTGTTGCACCGTTTATTATTTTCTTGACAAGTTGATTTCATTAATTTTTATTTTTGCTGACGCCACTCTGGAATCTGAATTTATTGGCAAAATGAATTTGAGAAAAGTAACACAGGGCAGCATTTTTGAAAAAAATTTTCTGATGATTGCAAGAATTCAACTGATTCTGAATCGTTTTTGGCTGCTGATTTCAAATATGGGTTTAGTTTTTCTCAGGCACGTACAGATTTTTCACAAATCGCTAATAATTACTTCAACTTAGGTGAATTTTGACTGACTTCTTGGAAATATTATTACATGAAAGCATCTCCTTAAATTATGATAGTTTTAAGAGGAATGTTAAAAAAACAATATTTAGTCTGATTTCTTGGACTTATAGAAAATGGATTGGTAAGGAATGGATTTGAAGTTCTTTTATCTACTTAAAACTTCCCTTTCTTTGACCTCCTTGAACATTTTGGAAGTTTCTTGCACTCCCGTTCGAGGTTCCAACAGTAGTCCATCATCATGTTAGAATTCCACCATCCCTGGTACCTCTGTTCCCTCTCTTTAATATCTTGGTGAAATCTTTCCTCATTCTCCTCACTAAAATCTCCAAGGATGTTTTGGAAATATTTCAAATGGGAATGTAAGAAGTGCAATTTAACACTCATATTGCATCCAAGTTTCTTCCACTTTTCCAGCATGGTCTCCACTAAGTATTGGTAATTTTTGCCCTTCCTGTTTCCCAAGAAGCCTTGAACAACAGATTTAAATCTAACCCATGCATATTTTTCATTGTTATTCATAGAATCCTCAAATTGTGGGTTTGTGAATTTGAGGACCCACAAAAATTCTGGCTTTAATTTTTTTCTGTTGTAATGTTTGGAAACTGCTTTGCAAGATGCTGAAAACAGGTTCCATCTGTGTGCAATGTTTTAACCAACTGTTTCATCAGAGTCTAATACATAAAGGTGGAAGAAATACCTTTGTGGGCTCAATCAATGATTTGTTCAAAATACTTTTTGTCCCTGACAAGAGATACTTTCTTTTTGGCCATGATTTCTTCACCCAGTGCTTATCTTTTGCTCTACTGTCCCACACACAAAAAGCATGGGATTGTCATATAGCCTGCTTGCTGACCAAGAATCATACCAATCATTTTGAAATCTCCTCATACATGCTAGTTGTGCTCCTCATTTTTAATTTTCATCAACACCTTTTTAAAACTTTCAAAAGACTCTCTTAGCTGGACAGAATAAATTACTTACTCCCAATATGAAGACATATTGACTTTAAACTCCTTTTGGAGGAGTCAATGCAGAGCCTCCACTCAGAAGCAGCATATTGGATTTCAACATATTTCATGTGGCCAGGAATGCCACAGCAAAGCACTATTGAGTGTTCCTCTGCAAAGAATGGCAGTAGCTCTTCTTCTGTATGGTGATACCATAAGAAAAATGTCTCTGGTGTCAAAACGTTTTTTGATTTTAACATAGAACCAAGAACTTCTGCTGCACTTTTAGATAAATTCAAATCATCATCATCTCACCCTTCTCCTGCCTGAGGCAGGGTCTGGTCTATGGGTTTAATCCTCCACTCCCACCTATCCCCCAAAAGTCCCCCTCCATTCCAGATGCCCTTTAAAAGATAAGTTCAAATTTCTCACCAAATCATTAAGTTCTGCCTGCATGAATAGATGAGTTATTTGAGCCCAAAAACTGCACCATGGTGCCAAATTCTATGATATCTCCCAACTTCATGCAAGTAACTTTATTTCACAGCCTTTTATTCTTCAAATTCAACCCAGAAATGTGGCCTTCTACCTGTTGTAAACTCAGACGCCAAACAATAATCTTGAAATATAGCATGTCTCAGCACATCATTGAAGCAGATTTGTTGAAAAACTATACGTGATGGAAAAAACTAATTCGATATTTGAAATCAGAATAAATCACTGGTTTCAAATCAGATAACATTGTTGCAAAGGTCCAAATCATCAATATTAACATTATTTAGTTGTCATGCAAATTATTTAGACCTCACAACACTAGTCTTATGAATGTTGATCAGAAGGCTAACTCATATATTATCCTAAATTTTGTTACTGAAATGTTGATGGTAATTATGAATAAATTTGTAATCCAACAGCTCAGATGGTTAAAATTATTGAATTCAACAAATATTTAATGGAATATAACAATAATAATATATTTTTTGTTAAGTTGCACTATATATGGCAGAGCAAGGAAAGACGCGTCTTCACTGTGAGTTGAAAAACAGATTTTCTTATTTCAAATCTCTAACTGAAAGAATTTTAGAAAAATAGAAGAATTCTAATTTGAAATATAAAAGTTAGAATAAATGTGTATGCCCTAAGTGAAATCAAAATATAGATGCATGATCATGCACAATCACATTAGTGATCTTGCATGATCACCACAACATCATAAAGACATCAAAAATGATGCTGACGAGTGTAATTTAAAAGAGTGCATCAATTTTTGGTCGGACAAAAGTGAATGTCATTATGAAGGCTAACATTGATAATTACTGAAACAAAGGAAAGGTGTTAAAGAATTGCAGTTAACAACTTATAAATTTAGCATATTTAATACTTATGTGACAGCAATGCCAAAAAGAAGAGAGTTAACAAATGAAGAAAAAGATGTTATAATTAGGTTACTTAGTGGGGGATTTGGCCCTAAGAAAATAAGTTCCATCACTCACCACAAGCTTAGGACTGTTGAGAGTGTCATTAGAAGACGGAGGACAACAGGAACTGTTATCAACAAACCCCGACAAGGGCGACAATGAAAAACCACAGTCAGGGAAGACAGAAAAATACTTAATATGGTTTGAGGTGCAAGAAGTATCACAGCTAACTGTGTTGCACACAACCTAAAACAAGAAATTGGGATAGATGTATCTACAAAGACTATTAGGAGAAGACTTCATGAAAATGGTCTTATGGGGTGCAGACCCATTAAAAAGCCTCTACTGTCAAAGAAGAATATGTCAAAAAGATTGAAATGGGCTAAGGATCACTCACTTTGGAGAAAAGAAGATTGGCACAATGTCATTTGGAGTGATGAGAGTAAATCTTGTCTTTTTGGAAATAAGGGGCCTCAGAGGGTATGGAGAAGTCCTAGAGAAATATTAAATCCTGAATGTGTAGTCAAGACACTAAAACATGGTGGATCACTGAAGTTCTGGTCAGATCACTGAAGTTAAGCAATGCAAACCCAAGTTAGTACCAAGTTAGCACTTACATCCTCCTCACCTGCAAGCAGCTTGCTTGCCTATTCAAATATATTCGAATAGTTTGAATTTTTTATTCGATATTCAAATAGTTGATGAAGCCAAATATTTGGAAACTTTAATGGGAGCGTACCTCCAGTTAAGTACTTCATCACACTCCTGTATTTCAACTACGTCCATTATCGTTTTTCCTTCCCATTTTTCAATGTAAAAATGCCCAGGAGTATATATCCTTCCTCCCATGAGATATTGTGAGGCAATTAATAGGTAAGGCAAGATGCGTTGGACACACCAGTTCTTGTGAGATCACTGAAGTTAAGCAGCCCACGTTAGTACCAGCATGGGTGATTGGTAAAGAACGTTGGGTGCTGCAAATTTCCCCTCTCCTATGTCCTCTACACTCACCTCCTCATCTCCCATGAGCAGCCTCTTAAGGGTTCTCCCCAACCCATGAAAGTAATCATGGAATCAAACCACATCATTTTTTGTTCTGTTGGTGCACTGTATAGTTCTAATGCAGTGAGTGCACAGACACTATGCTGATGCAACGACGTTTGGGTATTAGCAATCCCAGTTTTTCCAAGTGGCCAGTCGTGGTAATTCTAGCTGGGATTGCATTGCTTAACTTCAATGATTGGACGACAACTGGTGTGTCCAATGCAATAAGCCACTCCCAAAATCGCTTTGACTGCCTTAAAGGGTTACCCAGAACCCTTTCTATTAAGGGCTCTATAATATACCTGTGATTGGTTGTCAAGTGTTCCGTGGTAAGGGAAGCTACTGTATATTACAACCGAATGTAGTAAGGAATGGATTACAACTTTGAAATTGTGCTGCTTTCACAAAAGTGCTGACTACAATTATTTATTGGTGTTTTGACCTATAGGTGCCACTATGTTGGGATGGCACTTTACACCCCCTACCATGGAATGATTGACTTTCTATGTCCTAATGACCATAGTAGTTGTGGTACCAAAAGCAACAACAGCAATGTGAAAGTGCCTCAGGACAATTGTAGATTTCCAATTTAAAAGTTTTAAGAAATGCTGCATTATTTGCAACAAAATAAGGAGTTCTGAAACTTTATGATCATGCTGCATAACTATAAAAGGCTCTTACCCATTACAAAGTTTCACTGTATATGTGAAATAGAAATCCCATCCGTCTGCAATGGACACTACAGATGAGTGTCGAGCTGACGGAATATAAAGGCCAGCAACCTCTGTGTACCTGGGAAAAGTCCAGCTTCCAACAATCTAGGGGAATAAAAGAAGTCATGTAATAAATTTCATGTTTCAAGCATCCCAATGGATCATGAGGTAGGAAAGGCTTTGATTAATAGATAGTTTATTGCTAAAGATAGACTTAGGATGTTTTTAACAGAGATGGATTTCCCCAAAGGTGCATGACGTGTATGACTTGGACCTCATAAATCAAGGGGGCTTCAAAATGCAACTCTCAAAATGATAAATGATAATTTATCTAATTAATATTTTTTTGATAATAAAAATAATTATTTATTTAGCTGTATTCCCTAAATTGATGCCAGCAAGAGTAAAAAATCGTTCGTGTAGAATGCACTTTGTAGGGTGAAAATATTTAGGGGGGCTCTCAATTGCAAAATCCGTCACTGTCCTTATAGTTCTAAGGGTTGCATGAGTCCACAAAGTATAATTACACGAAGTGTTATTAGGGTTTTGAAACATTTATGGCAAGCAACATTTTTTTATGAACATAAACTAAATGTTGAATGTCTGAATGGATAACAGACAAGATATGACACATCTGTGGCAAATAGTTTTCAAATAAATGGAGAAATAACGGAAAATGGAAAATTGTGCTGTTAAGAAAGTATAAATACACCCCTTATGGAAGGAGTACTGCTAACTGGAAAATGCTAAAAAGTTTACAAATCAGTTAAGGGTACACCTAAAAGGCGAATGTCACGTTTTAGTATTTTTGCAACTCCACATTGCAAAATGCCACATGGTACACACCTAAATCCTGCAGAAGTGAGAAAGGTTTACTTTCTGAAAGGCCAAGGGAAATCTTTAGATATACTGCAGCAAAAGTTGGATGATCTGTTGGTGCTATTCAGAATATCTTCAAAAAACGGTGACAGTATGGAACAAAAAAAGGAGTGGACAAAAGCCAAAACTGACCAAAAGGGGCAAGAGGAAAGTTTTTGACCTGGCCAGTGAAAAAGGAATGTCAACAAGGATGATTGCAAGTGAGATAGGTACTGAAGTGTCACATGTTACTGTAGCAAATATATTAAAAAGCAACAACAATATTGCATACATTAAACTTCAAGGGAAACCAAAGCTGACTGCAAAGCATAAAGAAGTCAGGCTAGAATGTGCTAAAACACACATGGATTGGAAGGATAAATGGAGCTGTGCAATCTTTCTGATGAGAAAAAATTCAATTTAGATGGGCCAGATGGGATTAAGGGATATTGGAATGATTTTAGAAATGAACCTAAAGAACATTTTAGTAGGCAACTTGGTGGTGGTGATATGGTTGGGGCTGCAATTGCCTTAGGTGGTAAAACTGATCTTGTAACAGTGCATGGAAAGTTGGACTCCAAAGCATACCAAGAGATGTACAATCACTTAATACCATTTCACCCATTAATTGGTGGAAACTCTCTGATATTTCAGCAAGACAATGCTCCTTGCCATACACCACAATAAAAAAACAGTGGTTTAGGGTACAACAGATAACTGTTCTTCATTGACCATCCAGAAGTCCAGACCTAAATCCAATGGAAAATGTGTGGGCAATGTTAGTGCACTGTGTTTATGCCAACAACAGGCAATTTTCACATGTTAATGACTTAAAAGTAGCCGTTTATCATGCATGGGACAAACTGAAGGAAACACAGTTTAAGAAATTGGTTGAAGGCATGTCTGATCTAGTATTTAAGTTAATTTGTGAAAATGGTGGCTTTATTACTATTAACCACATTAATTCTCTGTGTTGGGCTACATTTTGATGGGTGTATTTATACTTTCTTAACAGCAGAATTTTGCATTTTTCCTTATTTCTCTATATTTTTTAAACAGTACTTCTCACAAATGTGGGATATCTTGCATATTTACCATTCAGACATTCAACATGTAGTTTCTGTTCATAAAACATTTTGTTTGCAATAATTGTTTCAAAACACTAATATCATTGAACTAAAACCATTGAACCTGGGAATTATGTGATGTCTTGTTCTGCAAGAGATCATTCAGCCCATCAAATAACAATGTCAGTGAAAAATTTCAAAACTTTTCAACATCCTAAAGCTGAAAAGGCCTAGGGTGACTTATGTTGAGGGGCAGTGCAATTTTGAGTTGTAAATTTAACAATAAAACACGTGAATAGTATAATTATTTTAATTCTAATAAAATAACAATGAAAATATTGACTTGACACCAAAATGCGCCTTAAGGCGCGTTCTCACTAGTCAAGTTTTGTTGACCAATTGTAGTTGCTCAACAAAAGTTGAACATTACTTGAATCAATTTTCATTCACACATTTCAATAGAAACTGATCAGCAGTTTCATTGTACAAATGGGGTTTCAGTTACATTACAAATGGGGTCAAAAGGAGTTGTGTGGATAACACTGTATTTTGGTTAACCCCCAATTGGTCCACCCCTCTGATGGGTCCCTCTTTTGTATATCTACAAGGGCCTTAAACAAAAGACCTATTGTTCATTTGAAGGGTAATGGTGAATGACTCACCACTTGATCAAGAAAAGTTTGACTGGGTCAAACTTTTGTTGATCAACTCGATTGAAACAGAGGTTCCCACTACAGTTTTCATTCAAGTTTTGTTGAACAACTACAATTGGTCAAAAAAACTTGACTCGTGAGAACGCGCCTTAAGGCTCATCATTATCATGCTCTTATCCCGCCTGTGGCATGGCTGGGTCTGCGGGTTTTAGCCCTCCGCTACCATCTGGACAACCTGCTCACACGTCTGTTTCGGTCTCCCCCTGCCCCGGGTGCTTCCAACCACCTGCATTCCTGAAACAGGCCTAACGAGCTCCTCCTCCCCTCTTCACATTACGTGTCCATATCACCTCAACCTATTCTACCTCATATTTTCGGCGATGTCCACCACCCGCAGCGCCCTCTAATATACTCATTAAATACGTTTATAAGGATCAAATTATAATATAAACTGCGAATCTTACCAAGTCTCCAAACTTTCTGTTACAATTAGCTGCAGCAACTAGCAGCAAAACTACAATTAACTTCACCATAGCCATGTCGATTATTAACTTGAAGATTTCAACAAAACGTTTCAAGTTCATGCTGAACCCGAGGTGGGTTTTATACTAGTGAGTGTCAAGGGCGGAACATTGATATTTTGAGCCATCACCTAGTTCGCTTATTTTATTTTTATTACTCTCTAAAATTGTTAGCGGTATGAATTTCAATTTACATTGATTGAGAGATAACATGTACGAAGGACAACTTTTAAGACAAACCGTTAATTAAAATGATTTCAAGTATCATCTAAAAATTGTTATGGTATTGGTGGGGAGTAGAAAAACATGACAAGTCTGTGAAATGTTTGATGATATCAGTATTTTTCATTTGTGATTCCGGATTAAATTATATTATTAGGCGTGCCCGTTGTTTTTAGCTAACAACGGGCACGCCAGGGTGTCCAGGGTTGGTTGATGGTGTCGAAAAGAGCTATAATTTTGTTACGAAGGGGAGCAATGATAATCCTCGGTTTGCCGACATCATCCAATTTTCAACGGACTATGAATGAAATGTTGATGAAATATAATTTCAAAAAAGCGAAGTTCTATATTTTTGGTTTAATTGTTATTTTTCTAGAAACGATCATGTGCTTGTCAGTTTCTGCTCTTAAGCTTATGGTCATCTCGAGGGGTGGTTGGCAAATGCAAATAGACCAAAAATCAGTCAACCATCATATTAGTGCCTTGATTTGAAGAGGCCTACTAACGATAAGAGAGAAGGTCAATTCGTGGAATACAATATATCAAAAACACGCTTTACAACCGTTTTTCTAATGGGTTTTTTTTATTCATTAGAAATACAGAATCTCCTACTAAACATACAGATGGGGACAAAATAACACGAATGCCTGTCAAACGAAAAAAAAATCTTTCTTAGTAGTGGTTTTGGCAGTGCCGGATTTGCCACTAGGCTAAGCAGTCTGAAGCCTAGGGCACCAAGCCTTCTAGCCTCAAAAGGGCCTGAAAATTGAAATAGCCTAGGGCCTCTCAATAACTAATTCGGCACTGGGTTTGGGCCTTCCTTGGCCTGAATTGCAGCTTGTATCCAAAGTGTAATTAGCAAATAAAGTTATTGAACAATGTTCAATGGATTACGTAGCCATTAATTGGGCAGAGTGGTCTCTGGTTCAGACAGTGTGGTTGAGCGTGGAAACCTAGGACAGATTGACCCAGTGGCGGATCCAGACGGGATCACTTCAAAAAACGTGCGTCCTAAATATTTTTAAATAATGCAAGTAGGGGTAGCAATGCAAATAACCTAAACAGTAGAAAACTGCAAATAAAAGCATTTAAACCTATTCATCAATGTCTGCTTGAAGTCTTAACTTCTTAGGAGACTGAAAGTCATGCATGTATTGCCAAACGATGTACAGTAAAACCCCACTATAACGATCTCAGATGTAACGAATTCCTGGATGTTACGAATGGTTTCCAAGGTCCTCGCAAAAGGATAGGAGTTTGTATTGTAAAACGACTGGATATAACGAATTTCCTGGTAATAACGATGAATTGGATATAATGAATAATGGACCTTATCGTAAATAATTTTTATTTATGGATTTAATACAAACTTATCCTCGATCGTCACGACATATTGAATTGAACACCACTGGCAGGAATATCTTGTAATACTTTTTATTTTACTTGAGCAGAATGCATTAATGGCTGATGACATTAGAAACGTTCATTTTCTCATCATCATCATTGCCACCAAACCCTTATCCCGCCTGTGGCAAGGTCGGGTATGCAGGTTCTAGCCTCTCCCTCTGCAGGAATTAGAGAGACTGCAAAAATACTCTCCCCACTCTTCTACCTCAGGAGGATGAAACATGATTCTACCTTTTCTGTCCTTCACTATTATGGCTCAGGGTAAATCTTAAATCGCCCTATCTCTGGTCTTGGCCAATCTACATTCTTCCTTCATACCATCCTTTGTTTCTATCATAGACGACGTCATACTTCTGGTGTATGGTCAAAGCAATGATCCTCCTAGCTGTGGCCTTGGTCTGCCTGTAGCATATTTTAGAATCATGGTCCCCTATCTCCATCCACCTATGGAATGCAGCCTTCTGTTGTTTGGTGGCTGCCTCTATTGCATTACTCCACCATTATGTCTGCCTGCCCTGTAGTGTACCTCCTACTCTAGCCTCACCTAAAATGGCTTCCCCACATTTTCTAATTATTCTGCAAACCTGTCCCACATTGCATCAGCTGTCTCTTCCAAATCCCAGTTTACTATCCTATCTACTTCCTGCATGAATTCTTCTGTTTCCAACACCTAATAACCTGCACTCCTCAAGAACTGACTGCCCGTCAATACTTAAGGGCAGTCCAGCTAACCAGTAGTCTGGGAGGATGCCAACTACAAGAAAACTAAATAAACGGGCATTAAAATAGTAAGAGAAACATGCAGAAAGGCTTCATTAGGGTAAATAGGAAGGTACACAAAGATAAGAAACCTAATGTTTTGCACAACTACCAAAACCACAATTTCTTGATATTTGGGGTAGTCTCACAGCTACTGGGTAGCTATCTAGGGTTAAAAACAGCTTTCCTGGTTGTAACAAATTCCTAGGTATAACGAATGTGATTGCATTACCCTATAAATTCATTATAGTGGGGTTTTACTTTATTGTGTTTATCAAGAAAGTAGTTCCAAATTCTACCATAAGCAGATGTGTATCACCATCATACTCTTATCCTGTGTATGGCAGGGTCAGATCTGTGGGTTCTTGTCCCTCCTGCTCCCACCAGGCCCATTTCCACCAGCCCACTAACATATTATATGCAAAAACTTGTGCCAACAACTGCTTCAGTCTTCCTTTGCCATGGGTGCTTCCAACCACCTGCATTCGAGCTCCTCATCTATTCTTCTCATTACATGTCCATACCACCAACTCTCCCTCAACCTCTCAACCTACTCTCCCTCATTCTTTCTGTGATATCCACCACCCCAGACTACCTTTAACATATTCATTCTTTATTCTATAAGCTATGGACACCCCACTCATACTGTGGTGGCCAAAATAATAAGAGTTGAGTTAAAAATGTGGAGTTATGCTCAATAAATTAAAACATCAATCAATTTAGCAGGCCAAATACCTTTATTATGAAGAAGAAGTTATTCTTATACACAAATAAAGGCAATCAGGGACAAACATAATGAATATAAATAACTGTATGAAAACATATTGAAAATTGAAGGTGGGCAAAAAAATAAGTGTTGATACAAAATTACTTGTACATAATACCAAACGATTTCAAACAAACAATTAATTCCAGCAATTAATATTTTGCTACCAGTCCTTCACCATCAAAGACAGCTTCACATGTTGGCATGAAGTTGATAAGGTTTTGACAAACTTCACCAGGAATATAATACCTGGATTTTGTAACAGAGGTACTTGTAATGGAAATTCGACTTTTAACTCTTTCCACAGATTCTCAGTTGGATTCAAATCTGGTGAATGAGACCGCCATGGTAATTTCAATATATTTTTGCTAGTGAACCAATGTTGTTACTAACTTGGTGGTATGTTTTGGATTGTTATCTTGTTGATACACCCAAATTAATGGCATGTTTTCCTCCACATAAAGCAGCATTATGTTCTCCATAATATAGAGATAGATTTCCTTGTCCATGTTTTGTTTTATCCAAAATATTTGACCAACACCACAGTATGAGAAGCATCCCTAAATCTTGATGGGCATTGTGCATTGAGTTGTTGATGTGTGTGGACGTGCATTGAAGAGCACCAGGTTGGTAAGCAATATCAGTGGTAGTATTGGTTATTTTTGGTGGGGATTTTTTTTAAGATATTTGTGGGTGATATAATCTTTTATTGGACAAAAAGTTATTATTGGATTGTTTAATTATACTGTAGAACAGCCAAAAAAATATGGAAACACCAATAGAGCTATTTTATGTATTTTTGTATGCTGTTCACGAAAATAACTTTCGTTTTATTGTGTGACCCTCAAATTTTTTGTAATTCCCCTTTTTAAAACTTTAGTGACAGTTATCAATAAAGCAGTAAATGCCATGCAGTATGAAAGAAATCTGGCTGTACTTTAGTCTACCTATTGTCACTGGCCAGCTAGTACTTCTAGGTAGGCCTACTAGGATAGAGCTAGTGACCAGTTCATGGTGGAGTTTCGTTTCCCTGACAAATTAGTGAGCCACTGGGAACATAATTGCATTCTAATTTAATTGAATGCACTGCAAGCAGCCCTTATAGGTCAAATTGGCAGTGGAGAGAATGACTCTCATTCCTAATTTGTAACCCACCTGAAGCATAGCATCTATTGTCATGCACTACCTACCAGCTGTAATGTCAATTTCTTGCAGTAAGTTCACCACACTATCCTCACTGAGAGCAAAGCTCTCATCCATCTTAGGCAATCGTATCGGCAATCGCATTGGGTATCCTTATCAACCATTGGGGCATTCCACCAACGTGGGCAGCCACCCCGCTTCTTCTCGGGATTGCAACACTTGGCTGCAGGAACGTGTGATACAGGAGTTGTTGGTCCAGAATGGGTATCAGCTTTCAGGATGCGTGGTGCTGCCAGCCTTGCCAGGGACCCCCAGTCGTGGGGTGTCCTATGCAGGTGCTGCCAAGGGAGCTGCTGTGACATCTGTCTGCACCCAGATGGACACACTACCTCAGCTCCCCCTCTCATCCGTTTGACGCCCTCTTGGGCCCATGAGGTCCATGGGGTGCCGGTTTGTGCAAGCGTTTGCTGCCACACGGACCCCGAACCAGTTTCCATGGCTTTTCTGGCTCCACCACCGCCTCTGGCCCATGCATGGGTACCCCAATAATGGCGATGCCAGCTTCTTTGGAGGCACCTGATGCCCCTCATCAAAGAGAGATATCTCCCTTGAAGGCCGCCCTCCCTGTCCCAGCCTAGCCAACCTCCTCCACGGAGAGGGTGGTGTGTGAGACAGGAGGAAAGAAAGTAGGGACACCCCCCACTACTGACGTAGAGCGGGTGTCCTTGGTTCGTCCACCCAAGCTCTCTGGCCAACGGCAGAGAGCACAGGGTGGTTTCATGCCCAAACTGGGGCACGATGGGGATTCCTCCTTCAAGATGGAGGAGGATGAACCAATAGAAGGAATCCCTTCCTTTTCTGCAGTGGGATGGAGAAAAGGGAGGAATAGAAACAAGCAACCTAAGTCCACGTGATGGTGAATTTCCTACAATGGAACTGTCGAGGGTTTTCCCACAACAGGGACAAGATCAAACTTCTGATCTCTAGGCACCACCCTGTGTGCATCTCCCTCCAGGAGATCCTGTGTCAGAGTGATACCCCCATTTCAATATGGGGGTACACTACAAATTCAGACACCTGGCAGCAAGGAAGCCACCCTGTGGGAGAGGTGGCTATCCTTATCCGGAATGGGTGCAGGCATGTGCCAGTGGCTTTGCAGATGCCTCTGCAAGCAGTGGCCATCTTATTGCAAGTGGATGTGCCCACCACTCTATGTTCCCTCTACATGCCTCCTGGCATTGATATCCCATGGGCAGACCTCGACTCCCTCAGTGCCGAGCTTCCAAGACCCTTCCTGATTATGGGTGACTTTAATGCCCATAATCCTCAATGGGGCTCAGACAGTCACAATCCCCGAGGGCGACTTGTGGAACAATGGGTGTCACACAAAAATGGCCTCATTGTTCTCAACACAGGTGCCCCCATGCATATGATGACTGCCACTGGTGGCCTGTCAGGCATAGACCTTTCCATCTGCTCTCCTGGGTTGGCACCAGGTTTGCAGTGGGAGGTCTTGTCAGTCCTTTGTGGAAGTTATCACTTCCCCAACAACATTAGCATTATTCCAACACCCACCACGGTGGTGTCTGTGTCGGGCAGACTGGGAGGAGTTCGCCCACCATATCTTCTTTCACCCACTGATTTTGATGAGGTAAACGACCTAGGAAGTCACTTCACAGAGGTGTTGGTTGGGGCGGCATTGGCATCCATACCCCAGAGCTCGTGTAACCCATCACGAGCACGGGTGCCATGGCGGATGGAGGATTGTCGCAGTGCAATTCGGGATTGCAAACGAGCCCTTTGCCACTTCCAATCTCATCCTACCGACGCCAATCATATCCACTTTCTCCGAACCTGGGCATATGCACGACGGGTGATCAAGGAGGACAAACGCTCCTCATGGAGTCAGTACGTCTCCTCACTTACCCGTCACCCGCCCTCCAAGAAAGTCAGGGAAAATCTGAGGAAGATCCAAGGCAGATATTTACCATCATGTGGCTCCGGTCTCCTTGTACAAGGGAGACATTGCCTTCTGCCGTGTGAGGTGGCTGAGGAACTGGGAAGGACGTTTGCAGCCGTCTCCAGTTCCCAGCACTACACAGCAACATTTCTGTAAATGAAGCAGGCTGCAGAATGCCATCCACTGAACTTCACGGGTGATGTCCCCGAGGGGTATAACAATCCATTTACCCCTTGGGAGCTGTGGGCAGCTCTAGCAAGAGCCAGGGACACTGCCCCGGGACCAGATAGCATCCACTATCAAATGCTATGACACCTACCAGAAAATGGCATTAGTTACCTCCTTGAAGTACTGAATTACATCTTGCAGCAGCATGAATTCCCTACAGGTTGGTGAGAGGCTACTATAATCCCACTGCAAAAACCTGGGAAGGATAGTAGCCTTCCAAAAAATTACAGACCCATTTCATTGACGAGCTGTCTTTGCAAAACCATGGAATGCATGGTGAACTGGCGCCTGGTGTAGTATCTGGAACGGCACAACCTTCTGGCCAATGCCCAATGTGGCTTCCGTGTTGGCAGGTCTCCAGTGGATCATTTGATCTCCCTGGAGACTGCAGTACGTGAGGCCTTTCTCCACAGGCAGCAATTAGTGGCTGTCTTCTTTGATGTGGAGAAGGCATATGATACCACATGGCGCCATGGTATATTGGAGACCATACACCAGTGGGGGCTCAGGGGTAATCTGCCCCTCTTCCTCCATGACTTTTTGTCTGACCAGACCTTCAGAGTGGGTGTTTGTAACACCTACTCCTCGGCCTTCCTGCAGGAGAATGGTGTCTTACAGGAGAGCGTCTTGAGTGTGACGCTCTTTGCTGTTGTGGTGAGTGGCCTACCATCCTCCGTTCACTCCACGGTAAAGTCGTCCCTATTCATGACGACTTTTCTATTAGGTACCAGGTTGCCACGATGCACAGCATTGAGCATCAGCTGCAAGTGGCACAGAACAGTGCCAACGAATGTGCCATCTCTCGTGGCTATAAGTTCTCCCCTGACAAAACAACTGTCATGCACTTGTGTCATAAGTGAGGGCTTCACCCTGAGCCTCAGGTTACCCTGGAGGCCGCCTACTGCCAGTCATAGAGGCGGCCCGGTTTCTTGGTCTCCATTTCGACAGCCATCTGACATGGGTCCCGCACTTGAAGGAGCTGAAGGCTAAGTGCCCTCACTCCCTTAACATTCTGCGGTGCCTGCAGGGAACTGGTTTTGGGGCAGCTTGAACGGTGATGCTTCGGTTTTATAGATCACTCGTTTGATCCCGTCTTGATTATGGCTGCTGCATATATGGCCTGGCCGCTCCATCTACCCTCCTGATGCTGGACAGTGTTCATCACGCCAGCATCTGGTTGTCCATTAGGGCATTCTGCCCAAGCACAGTACTCAGCCTTTATCCTGAGACTGGTGAACCGCCACTGACTGTGCAGCGGCAGTAATTGGCAGCTGCATACATTTTGTGGCTGAAAGGTCAGCCACAGCACCCTACACACCCAGTTGTCTTCAGTCACACTTGGAGACGGCCATTTGACCACCGCCTGAGGGGTTCCCCCTCCATTTGGTGTGCAGTGGATGGACGGTCTTACTGGCCTGGGTGTGACTCTGCCTAGGGTGCAGCCTGTGCTGCCAGCCTCTGTGCCGCCCTGGACAGTGCCAGAGCCCAGATTTGATTTTGTGCTAGCAGCCTTCCCCAAAACCACTACCAATAGGTCAGTGTACCAGCAAGAGTTTGGACGCCTCTTTCTGACCTATCGGGGGCCATGATTTTATTTACATGGTTGAGTTGAAGGATGGCTCCTCAGTTGGTTGGTCAGTCTTTACAACTGGTCATCTCATGGGGGGGGGGGCGCCTTCCAGGCATCGCCAGTCATCCAATTAATGAATGACAGACACTTTGTTGTTTTGACTGACTCCCTATCCTCCCTTCAGCTGTTGCACACCCTTTATGGCAGACATGCCATCGTCCAGGGTGTGCACAGATTGCTGCTTGTGATTCGTAAGCAGGGCAAGACAGTATTGTTTATGTGGGTACCAGGGCATGTTGGCATCATGGGCAACTAGAGGGAAGATGCCCATGCCCGTCAGGTGGCCCACTTGCCTGATGTACCCAACACTGGTGTCCGCTCCTCCAATGCTCTCCACATTGTGCGGTGGGCGTCCATGAACAGTAGCGGTCCCAGTGGTTTGCAGAGACCACCAGTAAACTTTGCACAGTGAAGGACACTCCAGTGCACTGGGTGTCCATTTTTGGCTTTTGTCACATTTACTGTTATATCTTATTTATTTATTATTTATTTGTTCATTAACGTGCTCAGCACACAGCTAAACTATACAAAATATGCAAAATAAAATAAAATGCGAAATATGAAACATGGAATAGGCACCTCGGCAGATGTTGAATACATGAGTTGAAGGAAATCGAAAACAAATAGGAAAACAATATGTGCTTGAAGTGAACACAGTTTTGAAGACATTTGTACCGAACACAGGAAAAAACTAGAGAACGAATGTGGAAGGGAAGGGCATTCCACTGATGAAAACAGCAAATGGGAAAAAAGCTGCGTCTTATATCCCTGCACTTGAGATGAGACACGAAAATAAAACGCTGGGTTTTACGGTAACATGGAGAAGCCTGGAAAGAAGAGATAACAAAGTGACAGGGATGCGACGGGAGTCGGAGGGCGGCAGCAAGGGGCAGTAAGTTACAAAAGGTAATAGAGTGCTTAAACGGGAGCAGCTTAGTTCTATGTCTGTTTTGGCTTTTCCTGCTTTTACTTTTCTGTATGTTTTGGCTTTTGCTGCTTTTACTTTTCTGTGTGTTTTTGCTTTTGCCTATATTTATTCCTAACTATTTATTTGGCTATTGCCTTTTTATTGTCATGGGTTGCTGTTATTTGTTGCCATCATGGTGGGATTGCCATTTACACCCCCACCATGGTGATTGTCCTGGGCCCTAATGACCTTTGTTATCGATGGGCCCTAAAACTCCAATAATCAATCAATCAACAAAGTATTCATATGCATTATAAAAATATTACAAATGCAGAAAATGTCTAGTGGTCACATTAATATGGCCAGGGACTATATGTTTGCAGCTGTGCCGCCTTTCTTTCTGAGGTCAAAAAAAATCAAAATGAGTAATCATCTAGGCATGTGGTTCCTCAATAAAGGGGGCTTCACTCTATTTGAAATAACATAAATGTTATTAAAACGTTTGTGGATGACTTTCTTATGATTAAAAGGGGGCCCTTTATTTTAATTCATGAAATATTCTTAAGTAATAAGTGATTTTCTATCTGCTACCAAGGGGATATTCATGTATTTAAGTCAAACTAGTTTTGAAGTGATAATTTTACAGAGGTTTTCCATCTGCAACTTCCTTTTACTTCCTTTTGTTGTTTTCTTTCTCACAAAACGGATAGGTCCTTTTATTGGGTGAGTTTGGTCCTTCTTCTTAAGGGGGTTTGATATGAACAGTTGACAATCCTCCCCTTCAATAATGATTTTAGGACTAGAGGGATTCTTTCTTATTGAAAAATAGGGTTAGCTTCTCATTTTTAATGAGGTAGATATAAAACATGATATAATGAAAATCAATGAAATGCATCCAATTATAATATAGATATTAAAAGTATAAAATTCAAAAGTGGTCTAAAAGGATTTGCAAACATGGACCAGAAACTATTTCCAGGAGACAGGGATGACATTCCAGAAGTACTCATAACATTTGGTTGGGATATTTGAATTATGGGCTCAGAGAGACAGGTACAAACAAACAATCAGAAATGAGATAACCAAGTTATGCAACTATTAATACTGAATTGAACACACGTGGAACTAACACATGTAACAAAGATAATACTGCCTTTCTAACACATGGTGACTATTATCCTCATTAGAATAGAGCATCTTCTGGGAATGATGCCAGAGGCAAAACATGGCGGCCTGATGCTACTTCTCACCACCGTCCTCTCTACCTGTCTTCTTTCAAGTCCTCCTCCACTGCCACTTCATTTTCCTTTTGTTCTACTTCGGTTTTATCCTGTTTTCCCACTTAGGCTTGAAGCGCCACCTATCAACCATGTCCCCCTGCCATCGCCTGCTAAACCTCCATATCAACTTCTAACATAAATACAGGATAGATAGGTGTGGACAAGGGACTGGGGTTAGGCTCCAAGATAGTGGGCTGGGGTTTCCTCTGAGGGATGGTGTTAAATTGCCTGCCATCTTCAAATGTGATGATATAGTGCTCCTGACAGAGACAGAGGGGGCGCTCCAAGAAGAACTGGATATCTGTGAACAGTTCAGTGAGAATTTTCAGTTAGAATTTGGTAAAGACAAAACAAAGCTGATGATCATAACGTGCTGCCTAGCAATAAGATACCAATCAAGCTTGGGGAGAGGGATATAGATGTAGTGTCAGAGGTTACAAACTTGGGGTTGTTGTTGTTTGTTGGTGTTTAAGGTCCCATCAACTACAAGGTCATTAGAGACCCATCCACTGCATAGTTCTAATGCATAGACTGCACAGACCCTACACTAATGCGACGATTATTGGGTATTAGCAGTACCCAGCTTTCCCGAGCGACCACCCATGTCAGTACTAACTGGGCTTGCGTTGCTTAACTTCAGTGATCAGACGAGAACTGGTGTGTCCAACACAACTTGCCGCTCCCCATACTTGGGGGTAAAACTTACAAAGGATAGGGGATACCTAAAAGCAATGGAGGAAAACATCCTTTGTAAGCTAAAAACCAGCGAAGGATTAATAAGGAAATTGGCATTTGACTCATACTCAAGGTATGAAATGGTTAGAAGCCTATGGAAAGCTGTAGCAGTTCCAGGGCTAACATATGAAAACGAGGTTTTGTGCATTTGTAAAAAGGTAATGGACTGCATGGAAGTACCCCAGAGAAGGTTAGGTAGGATGGCCCTAGAGGGAATAGGTTTACAGCAGTAGAAGCAATACAAGGGGACATGGGGTGGTTGAACAGAGAGAAATGATTAGTAAGATGGTATTCCTATGCAGGATATGGGGACTAGAGAAGAAAAATCCAATATGGCAGGTTAATGCATGGGTAAGCAACATGAGAGGAGGGTAAAGAGGATTGGCATACTGTAAAATCTCACGTAAAGTCCGCACCTCAAATATAGTCCACACCCGTCTATAGTCTGCATTAGCGATGGGTATGTTTCAAATATAGTCTGCACTTTCAAATTCCTACTGTAGCCAGTGGAGCAACTTGTAGGAGGAATGGGATCCAATGAATTTGAACATGAAATGTCAGATTGCCCTGGCGATGACATTGAAATGTGAAAGATGTTATATTACATTATCATATAAATAAGAACGTACTGTGTAAAATCGTGTTGTTAAGTGTAATAAAATGTTCAGAAAATGAAGAGCAGTTTTCATTGAGAACCCTGGGTTTCATTCATAGTCCACACCCATATATATTCTGCCCTCCCACATAGTCCGCACTAAATGACCCTATGTTTTGCATATAATCTGTGGACACTAAGTGAGATTTTATGGTAACACTGCAACCCAGGGAGGGCAAGGAGGGAGCAACAACACTGCAAAGACTAGTACAGAATATGGAGGGAAGGATGGCAAAGAAAACGCTGAGGGTGTATGGAAACAAGCTTAACATAGAGAGGGAGGTAATCTATGACAATATGTGGGAGAGCTCACTTCTGTTTTGGGCAAGAGCAGGGTCACTGGAGACAAAACAGAGGATGGCAAAGATCACAGGTGGAGAGGAGGGTTGTGGATTGTGTGGGGATTGGGTGGAGGATGTCAGGCAATGATCCTGGCTTGTCCAGCGCTGAACCACTGCAGGAGGGGTTGGGGAACCCCCACACTGGAAGAGGTACCGGGGTGATGGGGTCTGGAATGGGAGTGAAAGGCAAAGGTGTTGCTAGGGTGCTGGTGGAGATCTAGGCATATGGGTCTAGCATGAAAAATCTCACTAGCAAGTTATCCGTCACAAAGGGGTATGTATTCATATTCATATGAAATGTTACCATAGCAGGACGACACTTCACACCTTCACCACGGTTTGACTGTTTTTCTAGGTCTCAATAACCACTTTTATGTCTAGGTCTCAATAACCACTTTTATGTCTAGGTCTCAATAACCACTTTTTTGTCTAGGTCTTAATAACCACTTTTATGTCTAGGTCTCAATAACCACTTTTATGTCTAGGTCTCAATAACCACTTTTATTTGCCACTTCAGCTCTTTTGTGAGAGTAATAATATCATAGAATTCATTCAATTATTAATTCTCTTCCCTTCGAGAATTTCCTTAACCCAATTAATACAATGTGTGATATTGTGAAAAAGATGCAATTTAAGAACTGCATAAAGTTTATCCATGGAAACCACAAGTATGAAAAATTTCACTTAAAACCTTTTTGTAAAAAGTATGATAACACAGGTCAGCGATGAAAAAAATTGTCTTCAAAACAATTATTGTTTTTTTTACAGTTTTATGGATGCTGATTGCTAGAAAAATAATTAAAATATTCTATCACGTACAGTTTAATCAAAAATTCAATTTTCAAAAATTATTCATGTTACCATGTATTTATGAACTTATTATTGTTAGATGGTCTATATAAATACAATCCAAGAAATAGTATGCTATTATTTATGGTGGATTGTCTAAATGTCCCTTGGACAGGATAGTTTGGCCCCTGAAATAGGTGGCTGAAGGATGATAGGGCTGTTGGCCATTCATAAAGGAAAGGGGCAGTGGTGAATTCAGCAGCAGATCAAGGGGGATCTCCTGCCCCTTACACAATGTCCTATCTTCTGTGATTAAGCCAACTACAGATTTGATTGCAACTGTTGGACTTGCAGTATAGAAATGTAGATAGCACTGTAAAAATGCCTCATCAGTTGCACCACAGGAGTAGCAATTGCTGCATTGCTCCCCCTCTGGATCCGCCCCTAGAAAGAGGCATTTGTCACTGTCTAAACCAGCGATTCTCAACCTTTTTTTCGCCACGGTACACTTTTACTAATTTCAAAATTTGGCGGCACACTAACAACGACACATTTTGGGGCACACAAACGCCAAAGAAAATATGTAAGTTGTAACCTAACCCTATGCAAAAACGTGCCTCGGTGGCACTCGGTAACTGTGTCAGTAGTTTTTGGTTCAATACTGGACCGAGGTGGGTTGGCTTTTTTCGGGCGAGAGAAGCCCAGAGTGCACCTGCTTTCAGGTGAGAAGTAAAACCGAGGTCCTGTGTGATGTATGATGGCATCTGCACGTGGAAGAACCCTCTCTATTATGGAATGGGTAGAGGACCAAAATTTCCAGGTGCAGGAGCTCGCCCCCTGTCTTCGGTGGAATGTCCCAACGAACAGCAGAAAGACGAGAAATAGCATAGGAGTTGCAGCTTTGGTTGGGAATCGGCTGTGGGAGAACACTGCCCAATATATCGCCCTTGTGTCCAGTCAGAGGGACAAGATGGGTACCCGACCTCGTGGCACACTCTCGCAAATCTCGTGGCACACTCTTGCGAATCACTGGTCTAGACAGCTGCTGTCAGGCAGATAAGATAAAACACTATTGCCCTGGTTGGTCAAGGTTGTACATAAGGAAATTGTGGTATGTGGGGTGGACGGGGGCCTGGTGGGAGATAATTGGGAGTGGAGAGATGCAACTCAGACATGATCCGGCCCTGGCAGGGAAAGAATATGGTGATGAATTGATGTGTATGGTATGGTGATGTAATGTGAAGAGGAAAGAAGAAGCGTGCGGGAGAACCAAAACAAACTTGGGAATAGTTTGGAGGTAGGTAGTAGTGGTAAGCTAGACCCAATGGCAGATCCAGGGGTGGATCAGGGGAAGCACTACAAATAAATGCACTCCAAATATTTTCAAATATTCAGAATCCGTTGTTATAAATCTAGCTAGCAATTACAACAGGAGCTCTACTGTCCCTCAGGCAGTGTATCCTCTCTTCAGTGGTTTAGCCAACTGTGGACTGCACTGCAACTGTTGAACTGGCAGTATAGAAATGGGGATAGTAGTGTTAAAATGCCTCATCAGATACAAATGTGAATCATGCATCAGTTGAAATATGCGCCCCATTGAGACACTGAGGGGAGAGAAATTGATGCATTGCTCCCTCTCTGGGATCCGCACTGTATGGAACCCAGTGACCCGCCCCTGCCACAGGTGGGATAAGGATATGATGATAAAGCATAAGAGATTACTGCTGTGTGGGGCACAAATGCATGAAACAGGCGTCTTCGAATGTTCAACACAATGGATTTCTGGGTTGATATCTAATAGAAAGGCTAGATGCACAAACGTTTGGCTGCCTATGGTTGAAATATTATAGTAGAGCAATAGATGAAGACCATCCATGGCCGTCATTCACCAAGAAATATGATAGCTTCAGAAATACCTGCATGTCAAGACATGCGTTTCCCTCAATTCCAAGTGTTAAAAAGAGATCTCAAGTAACACCACAAGAGGAAAATTAAATCATTATGTATTCAATCATTACTAGACCTATAATATAAATGCAAAGTATGTATTTGTGGAGTGATGAAATGAAAATCGAGACATCAAATTACTGCAATTTCCTTTATTTCTTCCAAACTATGAAAATTTTTTGATAGACAACCTTACGTGTTAGAAAAAAATGAATGGCGTTTTTGGAATCAGCACACCTAATAATATAAAAATCAATTATCAACAGTATTTTTTTGCAGGCCTTTATGATGAATTACACAATTCATCAAAATACAAAAAAACAAAAGATTTCGTGTTAGATACTTTTTATATTTAAATTTAAGAATGGATCAGTCTAAATTATATTTTTTATAAGTAGGTGTCGTTGATTCACCCGCCGCGGTAGCGTAGTGGTTAGCACGCTCGGCAACTGCGTCAGTAGTTCTAGGTTCGATACTGCACTGAGGTGGGTCGGCTTCTTACGGGGGAGAGGGTGGCCGCGAGTGGGCCTTCTTTCGGATGAACCTAGGTTCCGTGTGGGTGTACGTTGGCACTTGCACGTAAAAGAACCCTCTCTACTATGCAACGGGTAGATGAGGCAAAATTTCCAGGTGTAGGAGCTCGCCCCCCCCTGCCATCGGTAGCGTTCCCCGACGAAGACTACACCAACGATAAATAAGCGTAGAGGTGCAGCTTTGCCCAATAACCGGCTGCTGAAAAACTGACCAATATATCGCCCTATGTCCGTTCAGGGGGACAAGATGGGTACCCGACCCATACCCAACAGAACATATTTGTTCTTCCTTTCGTTGGGGTTCATTTCAACCTTCCTTTTTGGGGAAGCTAGATTACAAATTGAGAATAAAGAGATAGGGCAAATATTCATTCTACAGAATTGGCATATTACATGCAATAGCATTTGTGAGCAAGTTTTGATGCTGCTACATTTTGCTATCAGTGTATCAGCCGCCTTTGAAACTAAAACAAATTCCATTTTATCTCTAATTAGGTAATTGCTCGTGGCAAAGTTCTAGCTTCAGGATCATTGAAATTTAAGGAGGACTCCAAATATCAGTCATTCCCTTTGAAGCTGACTCAAGAAATGGCACCTCGTGTCCGATTAATTATCTACTACGTATCTCTATGTGGTGAAATAGTTGCTGATGGATTAGACTTTAGCGTGGATGGAGTATTTCAGACACCAGTTGATATAGTTACCAGTGAAAATCGTACTAAACCTGGTGCTCCATTAGAAGTTACAGTTGAAACTAATCCAGATGCCTTAGTTGGACTACTGGCAATTGATCAGAGTGTACTTTTGTTAAAATCTGGCAATGACATCACTAAGAGTGAAGTAAGTCTTTTGTTATGTTGCCATGTTTCAGAAAACAAATATTAAACAGCAAATAAATATGCCTGTCTTTGTTTTGTGATAGATTATTTCAGACTTGGATGAATATGAAAGTGGATGGCGTCCAACGTATTACAACCGCAAACGTCGCTACATTTGGAGACCACCAGCTGACACTACGGTGCAGCTGTTTGAAGTAGGTTATTAAGCGAATAGCCCCGAACCTACACAAATTGTAATCCTTCTCTGAGAAAGTTGAGATCATAGATGGTAGACTAATCAGTTCAATTTGTTACCTGATGTACTGTAGTTGCACTTACAGTTTTTGAACATTGCAGTATAAACTATTAAGCCACTAAACGTTTAGAAACTTTCCCGTGGCTTTAGGCAAACTTAACACTTCGACCAGACAAGCATGCAACATAAGACCCGTCCAAATGGAAAGAATAGACATTGAGAGTGACTGGGTCCCTTTCCCTCAAATTTGTCTGACTTGCCCAATGCAGTAGGGTGCTATTATCCTCACAACCATTGAACCCCTATCATTATGACTACTGACACGTGGTTTTAGAATGCACTAATCATTCTCAAGGTATCTCCAAGGTATCTGGGTCATTAGATTTGCCATGCATTCCGATGAGCACCTTTCTTCTACCGACTGCCAATTTCGGCAAGTTAAACTAAGAACCTTCATTCTTTATCAAGAGATGTTGGGTGGATAGTGTGTCAACATTGTTGTCGACTGGCCTTTGGTGAAAGACGCGTTTAGATCTCTTAATATTCTCAGGTGCCTTTCCTCCTGTGGCATTGGTCAATTAACGGATTTTATATTTTTTAAAATCATCATTGGTTGATGTTAGAAAAACTAAAGCTAAGTAATTGATTATGGAAATAAAGACAAGTGTCCTTTTAATACGGTGAAAGATTGCAAGTACAGTAGATAAAATATAATGTTTTATGGTTGACTACCTATAGTTGCTAAAACGATCTCCAGTGTTGGAAGGAAGTATATACTTATAGCCAACATAGTAATAACGCGATTGTCAAACCATAGGGTTCCAGAAGATTGCAGTCTCAAAACCATAGTAATGCACTTATAAAATTAGTTCAGGGATTCTCAAACTGTCTGTCGCTTAGAACTGAAATACTGAATTTCCAGTGCCTTTGTTGAAGACACAAATCGTTTTGTATATTTTGGGGAGGTTTTTATAAGAGACTCACATCCCACATATAGAAAACCAGCAATGTGAAATCATCGCTTTAACAGTTTAAACATGAGTTCCTATCATCGCCACTCCACCTTTATCTTCATGTCCTGCAATTTTCGGCCATCCCTACTATTTATTCGGCCAAAGACGTGGATATCTAATCCTGAAGTAGATAGGGAATACGTTTCTCAAAGGGAAGATGAATACGCAAGGATCATTAATGAACATGTGTAAAGTTTGGAATTATTAACTTCTCATTTTTTTGCAGAATGCTGGGCTTATCTTTTTTTCAAATGGATTATATCAAAAATCCCAGTCGTATGGAGGATATCCTTATGGCGGTTATGGTAAGAAGAAGAACGGTTTTTATTTGCTACTTATTTTACAAATTGTTTCATTGTGTTGGAGATAACGTTTTAGAAGATGCGTTTTTTATGACTGTTAAGGTGCTAACAGTTCCTTTCTTGATTTGGAGGCATTCGGTGGCGTTACCCGGTGCGGTGACACCCTGGTGTCACCCCTTTTCCACTTGCTGAGACTTGATATATTACTGATACACTGCTGATGTGACCAGAAAACGTAATTATTAGTTAAGTATTGTGTGTATTAATGGCCATCAGTTCCAATGCGAGTCAACTCATAGGATTCAGTGGACCACCTGGTTTGTCTGGCGTTGCCTTCAACCCTCCTCTTCAGTCAGCACCACTAGAATTTAGCGCCAGTGATATGGGTCAGGCGCCAAAAGTGAGAAAGGCTTTCCCAGAAACCTGGATATGGAATGCCATTAGTGCTGGGTAGGAACAAGTTCATTACAGTTGTTTTTAATGTCTCTCACTATGTGATGTTTTGCACCATCTTGACAGGCATGTCACTGAGTGTAGTTGTGGGGGGAGATACTGGACAATATAACGGCTAAAAAGACAAACTGGCTACTCAAATGTGTTCCTCTTTCTAAAATATGCTATGAGAACTAGTTACTGCCAGTCTCTTTCCCCTTCTTTCCTCTAGAACAGCATTCCTGCATCTTAGCACTTCTATTTCTTTTTTGTTTTAAAAGAGCACTCCTCTTCCATTGATAGTAGTACAGCAAAAATCTCATGAAATACAAAATCTTCACGTTGACTGGTGCACCTACTAGAATAGTGAACGACAGAAAAATATTCCAATTCCCTTCTCTGATATTGTTGAGGCTTTAATCAAGATTGATAAAGTTTATCTTTGTTGTTCTGTGTTGTAAGACGATTGTTGCAGTTGTCGCCTTTAGGAGGCACCGTTATGCACGCTCGGCAACTGCGTCAGTAGTTCTAGGTTCGATACTGCACTGAGGTGGGTCGGCTTCTTACGGGGGAGAGGGTGGCCGCGAGTGGGCCTTCTTTCGGATGAACCTAGGTTCCGTGTGGGTGTACGTTGGCACTTGCATGTAAAACAACCCTCTCTACTATGCAACGGGTAGATGAGGGAAAATTTCCAGGTGTAGCTGCTCGCCCCCTGGTGTCGGTAGTATTCCCCAAATGACCATTCCACCATGATGACAATAAATAAGGGCAAAAACCCACCAAGAGCAATAAAAAATAAAACTATATCGGTATGTCGTCCCCTTCCTCTGAGATCGATAGGGTTCCTTCAGATGTTGCTTCCCTCCTGAACCAGTTGTCAACCTGGTATGTGCATCCATCCTGAGAAAACCTGCACTCTCATCTTTCTGCCTCCACGGGGCAGGACGGGTGGCCTCTGCAATGAGACACTATGTGTCCTAGGTGTACACTTTGATCAGTCTCTCTCCTTTATCCCCCATTGTGATAGCTTAGTCGCCAAAATTAATTCCCTGTCATACCTTTTCTGCCGCCTTAGGGCAGTCGTTCCTTGTAGAAAGCTTATTTTGATTTTTTGCACTATAGTACCGGCTTTGATTGACAACTCCACTCCAGTGTTCATGGGCTGGAAATTCACTTTACCATATAACAAAAAATTTGATATTAATTTTAAAAAACCACTAGTGCCCTACAAATCGATGTGTTTTAGGCTATATCTTTGCCGACTCTGCTTTTAAAATTTGGACATAAAGTAGCAACACACGAATCTGCCAAATTTTACATTGGTAGTTTTAAGCATCGACACTGCCGCTATTTTTTAAGATTGATTGTTTGAGTTTTAGGGCCCATCGACAACAATGGTCATGAGGGCCCACAAAGACAAACATCATGGTGGGGGTTTAAGTGGCCATCCCACCATGATGGCAATAAATAATGGCAAAAGCTCACTAAGACTAAAAAGAATAAAATGGCAATAGTGAAATAAATATGGAAAATAAATACAGACAAAAGCCTAAAAAGACAGAACAATAAAAGTGGCAAAAACCAAAACGGACATAACAATAAAAGAGGCAAAAGCAAAAACAGGTATAACAATAAAAGCGGCAAAAGCCAAAATAGACATAATAATAAAACCAGCAAAAGCCAAAATAGACAAAACAATAATAGTGGCAAAAGCCAAAACAGACAATACAATAAATGCAGCAAAAGCTAAAACAGACACAGACATAACATGGCAAAAGCCAAAACAATACAAGAATAAAAACAAAGCTTCTGAAATGTAAACGAGTATAATTCAAACTTGGTGAAAGAGGCCAGCCTCTTTCACGAATAACAGTGAGCTTTCAACCCCCGGAGGGTTATCCCCAAGGGAGGTGGAGAGCTCTGCACTGACTCCGAGTCGCCATCTAAGTTCTCGGTATCTCTCACAGTGACTAAAGATGTGTGCCACTGTGAGAGGCTCCCAACAGCAGTCACACCATGGTTGATCCTCACCCCATAGAATGCAGGAGTGG
>JAAFCE010007744.1:26153806-26194525 GCA_013389805.1 Trigoniulus corallinus
GTGTGGTGGGTAAGCGAGGAGACATACTCACTCCATGAGGAGCGTTTGGCCTCCTTGATTACCCATCGTGCATACGCCCGGGCTCTGAGGTAGTTGACACGATTGGCATCAGTTGGATGAGACTGGAAGAGGCGAAGTGAGCCTCTGCAGGCCCAAATCACACTCTCACAGTCCTCCGTCCACCATGGCACCCATGCTCGGGGAGGGTTACACGAGCTCTAGGGAACAGATGCCAATGCTGCCCTGATCACCACCTTTGTGAAGTGGTTCACTAGATCATTGACCCCATCAAAATAATGCAGTCGGCAAAAGTTGATTCGATGAGCAAACTCCTCCCAGTCTGCCCGACGCAAACATCACTGTGGTCCCTTTCACAAGGGTCAGACAGAACCTCCCATTGCAGACCTGGCGCCAACCCAGGAAAGCAGATGGAGAGGTCGATACAGGAAAGACCACCAGTGGCAGTCATCACATGTGTGGGGGCACCTGTGTTGAGGACAATGAGGCCATTGTGTGACACCCATTGTTCCACAAGGAGCCCTCCGGGGTTGCGACTGAGCCCCAATGGGGGTTATGGGCATTAAAATCTCCCATAATCAGAAAAGGTCTGGGAAGCTGGGCTGTGAGGGAGTCAAGGTCTGCCCATGGGATATCAATCCCAGGGGGCAGGTAGAGGGAACACAGAGTGGTGGGCACATTCAGTTGCAGTGAAACTGCCACGGCTTGGAGAGGCATCTGCAAAGTCACTGGGATGTGCATGCATCCCCTACGGATCAGGATAGCCACCCCTCCCACCGGGTGGTTTCCCTGCTGCCGGGTGTCTGCATACATGTTGTAGCCCCGTATCGAAAATAATGTATCATTTTGGCAGAGGATCTCCTGGAGGGAGATGCAGACGGGGTTGTGCCCTGAGATCAGCATTGTGTTCTCGTCCATCTTGTGGGAAAAACCTCGACAGTTCCATTGAAGGAGATTCACCATTACGTGGGCTTTGGAGGGTTATTTCTATTCCTCCCTTTTTTCCGTCCCACAGCAGAGAAAGAAGGGGTGCCCACAACTGAGTCTTCCTCCTCCATCTCAAAGGAGGAATTGGAGGAGTTGGTACATGCTGCCACTCAGTGCTTTCTGCTGTTGGCTGAAGAGCTTGGGTGGACGAACCAAAGACACGCGCCCCACTGCGGGGGCAGGGAGTGTCCCTGGTTTCTTCCCTCTTCTTTCACCCATCACCACCACTATGGAGGGGGCCAGCTGGGCTGAGCCAGGAAGGGGGCTGCTCAAAGCAGATGCTTCTGTTTGATGAAAGGCATTTGTGGCCTCCAAGGAGGCTGGGCCACAGGCAGTGATGGAGCCAGAAGAAACCTCTGGCATGGGATCGGGATCTGTCTGGCAGCCAATGCTAGCACAGACAGGTATCCCATGGACCCTGCGGGCCTGAGTGGGCAATAAACGGATGAGTGGGGGGAGTTGTGGAAGTATGTCCGTCTGGGTGCAGACAGATGACACAGCAGCCACCTTTGCAGCACCTGCATAGGACAAGCCACGACTTGGCGTCCCTGGCAAGGCTTACAGCCGCCGCGCATCTTGAAAACTGATATTCTTCTTGATGCGCAATTCCTGGATGGCATGTTCCTGCAACCAGGTGGGGCAATCTCGAGAAGAAGCGGGGTGCTTTCCCTTACAGTTGGTGCAATAAGGTGCAGTCTTACAAGGCTCGGGGGAATGGTCTCCCTGTCCACCAGTGCCACACAAGGCCCTGGCAGAACAGGAATTCTGGCCATGACCATACGTTTGGCCCTTGAAGCAGCAAAGGGGGCTTGGAATGAAAGGTCTTACTGGCAAGTGGAGGTAGCTGGCCCTGATGTATTCTGGCAACTTGGGCCTACCAAAGGTGAGCACCAAGGTGTCAGAGGGGTCCACGGAGCCCAACAAGGGGACGCCCATTCGGGTCGCCAAGGATGCTCGGACAGGATACCATAAGGGTGGCATAATCCCCGAGTACCAGACCAAAGGCATAGGTGGTTGACTGCCGGTCCACTCACAGTAACCCTAGGGGGCATAACCACTTATGCGCCCCTGGCCGATTCACCAAGACCGGGTATCCGCCTTGGCCTCCCGCTTTCCCTGGAAGCGGTGGCCAAAGTGATGTGTTGGGGCTGTGGGCTGCAGCCCTTATCCCCGATGTCTGTCAGCCAGACCACAAGTGTGAGGTGACTCAGAGACATCGCAGGACATGCGCCTCCTCAATCACCAGGATCCACTTTTCCCAGGGTGCGGGTCTCCACGCACGGCAAACACGTGGGTAGGCGTTTATTTATGGTCACCTCAGAGAGGGGCCTACATCGACCGAGAACAAGTCGGACCAAACACATGAACGACCACGATGGTAGTATCGTCCAGTCCAGAACACGTCATAGACAAAGACGACAGTGGTGTTGTCCTATCTGGGGCAAGAAAACGTCACCCCTTTTAGTCGCCTCTTATGACATGCAGGTATGCAGTGTGCCTATTCTACCCTGGGTTCACACGGGGTAGAGTAGATGGAGTTTATGGCCTGGCCTAGAGTAGACGGAGTGGCCAGCGAGCGACATTCAGTGAGCGACGGCACTTAACCTTCAGTTCCTTCAAGTGTGGGACCTATGTTTAACAGCTGTCAAAACGGAGACCAAGAAATTGGGCCGCCTCTACAACTGGGAGGAGGCGGCCATTCAGGGTAAGCTGAGGCTCAGGTGTAGCCCTCACGACAGAAGTGCATGACCATTGTTTTGTCAGGGGAGAACTTATAGCCACGTGAAGTAGCAAACTCGTTGGCAATATTGAGTGCCAGTTGCTGCTGACGCTCAATGCTGTGCATTGTGGCAGCCCGGTACCTAATGGAGGGACGACTTTACCAGAGGGTGACCAGAGGATGGTAGGCCGTTCACTGCAACAGCAAAGAGCGTCACACTCAAGATGCTCCCCTGTGGGACACCATTCTCCTGCAGGATGGCCGAGGAGTAGGTGTTACCCACATGCACTATGAAGGTCCGTTCGGACAAGAAGCTATGGAGGAAGAGAGGCAGATTACTCCTGAGCCCCCACCGGTGCAAGGTCTCCAGTATACCATGGCGCCATGTGGTATCATATGCCTTCTCCACATCAAAGAAGACAGCCACTAAGTGCTGCCTGTGGAGAAAGGCCTCAGGTACTGCAGTCTCCAGTGAGATCAGATGATCCACTGGAGACCTGGCACCAATGAAGCCACATTGGGCATTGGCTAAGGGTTGTGCCGTTCAATATACCACCCCAGGCGCCAATTCACCATGCGTTCCATGGTTTTGCAAGACAGCTCGTCAATGAAATGGGTCTGTAATATTTTGGAAGGCTACTATCCTTCCCAGGTTTTTGCAGTGGGATTATAGTAGCCTCTTGCAGGGATTTCATGCTGCTGCCAAATGTAATTCAATACCTCAAGGAGGTATCTAACGCCTTTCTCTGGTAGGTGTCATAGCATTTGATAGTGGATGCTATCTGGTCCAGGGGCAGTATCCCTGGCTCTTGCTAGAGCTACCCGCAGCTCCCAGGGGGTAAATGGATTGTTATACCCCTCAGCGACATTAAGTGTGTGGCGTTCTGCAGCTCGTTTGGACTGCATAAATGCTGCCATGTAGTGCTGGGAACTGGAGATGGCTGCAAACGCCCTCGCCAGTTTCTCAGCCACTTCACACAGCAGAAGGCAATGTCTCCCTTGTACAAGGAGACCTGAGCCACATGATGGTAAATATCTGCCTTGAATCTTCCTCAGCTTTTCCCAGACTTTCTTGGAGGGCGTGTAACGGGTAAGTGAGAAGACACTGACTCCATGAGGGGCGTTTGGCCTCAATGATCACCCGTTGTGCAGATGCCCGGGCTTGGAGATAGTCGATACGATTGGTCTTGGTAGGACAAGATTGGAAGCAGCGAAGGGCTTGTCGGTGAGCCCGATTCGCACTCTGACAATCCTCAGTCCACCATGGCACCCATGCTCGTGGTGGGTTACACGAGCTCTGGGGGCTGGATGCCAATGCCGCCCAGACCACCACCTCTGTGAAGTGACTCACTAGGTCGTTGACCCCATCAAAATCACACAGTGGGTGAAAGTAGATATGGCGGGTGAACTCCTCAAGTCTGCCCAATGCAGACACCACCGTGGTGGGGGTTGGGGTAATGCCCCATCTCCACTGCTAATCTTGATGGGGAAGTGATCACTTCCACAAGGGTCTGACAAGGCCTCCCACTGCAAACCTGCACCAGTGACATGCCACCAGTGGCAGTCATCATATACGTGGGGGTACTTGTGTTGAGAACAATGAGGCCATTGTATGACACCCATTGTTCCAAAAGTCGCCCTCAGGGATTGTGACTGTCCGAGCGTCATTGAGGATTATGGGCATTAAAGTCACCCATAATCAAGAAGGGTCTTGGAAGCTGGGCACTGAGGGAATCTAGGTCTGCCCATGGGATATCAATCCCAGGAGGCATGTAGAGGGAACATAGAGTGGTGGGCACATCCAGTTGCAATGACACTGCCACTGCTTGCAGAGGCATCTGCAAAGCCACTGGCACATGCATGCACCCATTCCGGATAAGGATAGCCACCTCTCCCACAGGGTGGCTTCCTTGCTGCCGGGTGTGTGAATATGTAGTGTACCCCTGTATTGAAATGGGGGTATCACTTGATCTCGTCCCTCTTGTGGGAAAACCCTCGACAGTTCCATTGTAGGAAATTCACCATCACGTGGATTTAGGTGGCTTGTTTCTATTCCTTCCTTTTCTCCGTCCCACTGCAGAAAAGGGAGGGATGCCTTCTAATGGTTCATCCTCCTCTATCTTAAAGGAGGAATCCCCATCGTGCCCCAGTTTGGGCATGAAACCACCCCGTGCTCTCTGCCGTTGGCCAGAGAGCTTGGGTGGACGAACCAAGGACACCCGCCCCACGGCAGTAGGGGGGTGTCCCTACTTTCTGTCCTCCTGTCTCACCCACCACCCCCTCCGTGGAGGAGGATGGCTGGGCTGGGACAGGGAGGAAGGCCTTCAAGGGAGATGCCTCTCTTTGATGAGTGGCATCTGGGGCCTCCAAAGAAGCTGGCACCGCCATTATTGGGGGGCCCATGCATGGGGCGAGAGGCGGTGGTGAAACCGGAAGAAGCCATGGAAATGGGGTCGGGGTCCGAATGGCAGCCAATGCTTGCACAGACTGGTACCCCATGGACCCCGCAGGCCCGAGAGGGCGCTAAACGGATGAGAGGGGGGAGCTGAGATAGGGTGTCCGTCTGGGTATAGAGAGAGGACACAGCAGCTGCCTTTGCAGCACCTGCATAGGACACTCCACGACTGGAGGTCCCTGGCAAGGCTAGCAGCCGCCATGCATCCAGAAAACTGATACACTTCTGGACACGCAGCTCCTGGATCGTGCGTTCCTGCAGCCAATTGGGGCAATCCCGAGTAGAGGCGGGGTGGTTGCCCTTACAGTTTATGCAGAGAGGTGCAGTCTTACAAGACTCAGGGGAGTGGTCACCCTGTCGACAAGTGCCACACACGGCCTTGGCAGAACACGAATTCTGTCCATGGCCATATCGCTGGCACTTGAAGCACCGAAGTGGGCTTGGGATGAAGGCACGGACAGGCAAGCGGAGGTAGCCAGCCATGATGTACTCCGGCACCTTGGGCCTACCAAAGGTCAGCACCAAGGTGTCAGATGGGTGGGATTCTCCATCCCGTCGGACCAAGGTGTGGCGGACAGCCACCACACCCTGGTCCCTGAGCTCCTCCGCTATCTGCTCTTCTGATTCCCACCGAGCTTCTGCAGTTTCAGTAATGCCTCTATCTGGTGAGGGGCAGATGCCTCCACGAACAAGGTGCCATTGTGCAGTTTCTTGACCGAAGTCACGTCGCTGGCAATGCCCTTGATGGCTTTGGCGATAAGAATGGGCGACGCCTTCCCCAAGGCTGCTCCATCCTCCCCAGAGATGGAAATAAACCGGGGAGGATAGGAAGAAGGTATGGATGGTGGTTGGACTGCACTTAAATTCTTAGATGCAGGAACATGCTGTGCATCGGCTTTGGTACCCTGCACCTTAAGGCTAAGAGGTCGTTGCCTATTGTTAAGAACTGGTGCCAGTGCCATAGACGCCAGAGGTTAGTTCCCTGATCCAGTTGGCTTACTGGAGGAACGCGGCCTCTTTGTTGGAGCAGTACAGGTCTCCATCAGCTCAATGGCAGCTGGCCCACTCAATTGGGTGGGTCCGAGCCAGCCATTTTCCGGCTCAGCACAAGTCAGTAAAGAAGAAGGGGGAGGGGTGGGGTTATTTGGTGAGGCCCCCAGCCTCGGTTTTAGGGTTGCCATAATTTTTAATAATTATGCCTTCACTGCCCGCAGTTCTTACCCACCACACGGAGCCCAACGAGGGGACGCCCATTTGGGTCGCTGAGATCCCTCGGGCAGTATACCGTTAGTGTGGTATAATCCCTGAGTACCGGACCATTGGCATCGGGGTTGACTGCCGGTCCACTTACAGTCACCCTAGGAGGCATAACCACTTATGCGCCCACGGCCGATTGACCAAGACCGGGCTACTGCCTTGGCCTCCCGTTTTCCCTGGAAGCTGTGGCCAAAGTGATGTTTTGCAGACTGTGGGTCGCTACCCTAGTCCCCGATGTTTGTCAGCCACCTCACCAGTGCATATGCCATACGCCTCCTCAACCACCAAGATCCGCTTTTCCCAGGGGTGCGGGTCTCCATGCACGGCTAACACGTGGGTAGGCGGTTATGTACGGTCACCTCAGTGAGGAGCCTACATTGACCGAGAACCAGTCAGTCATCCATCAAAGAACAAAATAAGGACACGAGCAACCATGATGTTAGTGTCGTCCTGTCCAGATCACGTCATAGGATAGGACGACGGTGGTGTTGTCCAGTCAGGGGCAAGAAAAAGTCACCCCTTTTTGTTGCCTCATACGACATGCAGGTATGCAGTGTGCCTATTCTACCCCAGGAACACAGGGTAGAAAAATGAGGGAGAATAGGCGGCGGTGGTGTGGACACGTCATGAGTAGAGGGGAGGAGGAGCTCGTTCGGTGCTTGCCAGGAATGAAGGTGGTCAGTAGCACCTGGGGCAGGGGGAGACCGAAGCAGACATGGGGTGGACGGGGAACTGTGGGAGAGATAAACGGGGGTGGAGGGCTAGAACCCGCAGATCCGACCCTGCCACAGGCGGGATAATCGTATGATGATGAGGTAGTAAGTACCAAGGGTAGAAAGTGTACAACCTGCTTTGAAGTTTATGTTGAATTGTGCAGTAAGTGTTCCGTGCTAGCAAAATGTCAGTTTAGTGTTCCCTGACTTCAAAAAGATTGAGAACCACTGCACTAGGGTATGCAGTTAATACCGCATTAGCGTTCGTCTGTTATCATTACAGTGCACTTTTACTGTTTTGACTGGTTATTCCAGTAGCCCAGTGCACATCAAATTAATGTCATATACCAGCCGTGAACGGGGAACTTTTCCCTGTGCACGGGGATCTGGTCCGTGTGCGCAGGCGCGCACAGCTTAGAGGGAACATTGAGAGGAACTCGTTAGGTGCATCTCAGGAATGCAGGTGGTCGGCAGCATCCGGGGTAGGGGTTGGCCAAAGCTGACGTGGGAACAGGTTGTCCGGAGGGACTGGAGGGACGGAGGGGTGTGGGGCTGGACGGGGACTTGGTGGGGACAGACTGGAGTGGAGGGCTGGAACCCGCAGACGCGACCCCACCACAGGTGGGACAAGGGTATGATGATGAACCATGTAGGTCGTTTGTGTTCTTTATATTTTGGGGACTGTTTCCTTTTCTTTTTTGATCTGATGGTCTTAAACTTCTGTCAATCAGTTTTTGGACTATGTCCCAAATGGTTTACGGAAGTTTCGCGCCCGATATTTCGCCCCTGGGTACTTTCCGCCCCCGGAGCTTTTGCTCCCACACATTTTGCCCCTTGGACGTTTCGCCCCTTGGATGTTTCGCCCCTGAAGGTAAATGGCCGGTAAACGACGTAAACGCAAACTTAAAACGTAAAATTGATGTCGTTAAAGTATTTTAAGTGATGTTCGTCTGCTAAATTGTACTTAAAAAAATAGCGGCAGCGTCGATGCTTAAAACTACCAACGTAAAATTTGGCGCATGCGCGTGTCGCTACCTTATGTCCGAATTTTAAAAACGGAGTCGGTAAAGATATAGCCGAAAACACATCGATTTGTAGGGCACTAGTGGTTTTTTTAAATTAATATAATTTTTTTTATTAGATGGTAAAGTGAATTCCAGATATTTAGGCCATGCCTTTCAGAAAGTTTATGAAATTTCTATCGTTGATGCAGAGGCGTACCTAGGCTTGGTGTCACCTGGTGCGGCAAATCCTGGTGTCACCCCCACCACTGACCCCCCTCACATAAACACTTTATTATTCAATGTGCTCCACCTGAGTCACCAAAATTTCAAATGTTTTTAGATTAATGTTTCAGGCATCACCGGCGGCCATCTGGGGTGTGCAAGCAGGTCCCCAGGCCGCCATCATCAGCAGCCTGCAAAGTCACACGGGTTGGGACTTTGGTCCCTGTGACAGATGGTGCACTGAGCATCCAAGCATCCCCCCACAGCAAGCAGCGACAACATTTCATTAGGAACTGGAAGCCTGGCTGAGGTGACCTGAGTCAGAGCATGTTCAGACAGCATAAGGGCCCATCTTAGATTAGGAACGTCAAATGTGGGGACTACTACTAGAAAAACCGGGGAATTATTCAATATCCTAAAGTGAGGGAGGATTCAGGTAGCTTTCCTCCAGGAAACTAGGTGGCAGGGGAATAGATCAAGGACCTTTGGTGAGGGATACAAGCTTATATATGCAGTAAGTCAGATGGGACAAAACAGGTTGGCTATAGTATTAAACAGGGAGCTGCAACAAGGGGTCACCCAGGTGAAGTGAATAAATAGCAGGCTACTGTTAGTTACAGTAGTTTGGTAAAGAGTAGTGCTCCACCTCATCAATGCTTAAGCCCCATAGGTGGGTCTGCATGAACCCACAAAAGTGGGTTTTTGGACAGATTTTGAGGACTTTGTGCACTCACTAGAGGCTGAGATACAGCAATGTCAGCAGAATGTGTGCTTAGTTATTGGTGGGGATTTTAATGGCCATTTAGGCAATGATAACCAGGGTTATGGGGATGTCCATGGGGAATGGAGAAAGGAACAGTTAGCATAGAAGGACAGTGCATCCTTAAAACAGCCAAAGCACTTGGCCTTCCATTGGCAAATACGTGGTTTAGTAAGAGGGACAAGCACCACCTAATCACATTCCAGTCACCAAAAGGGATATCACAAATAGATTTCTTTATGGTTAGAGGGTGGCATAAAGGTTTGTGATTGCTGGGCAGTCCTGAGTGAAAATTTCCAAAAAGAATGTACATATATTAGGCCAAATCCTAGTGAAAGTGGCAGGCAAGGCACATTCTTGGAAAGGAGAGCAGGCCATCAGGTGGCAGAAACTACCCACCAAGACAGAGGGATTTACCCACAAAGTGCACAGGGAGGTAGACTGGTATTGGGAAGGGATAGTGGATGCAATGTGGGACAGGATCACCAGAAAAATCAGAACCTGTGGGAAAGCCATTTTAGAGAAGGGTCAAGTAGGAACCACAGTCCAGAGAAACAAGCAGACATGGTGGTGGAATGGGAAGGTAGAAGCAGCCATCAAGCAAAAGAAGGCTGCTTTCCACAGTTGGCAGGAGACAGGGGACCAGGAATCTAAGACTCAATATAGGCTGGCTAAGACCAACACTACTAGGATCATCGCCCTGGCCAAGCACCAGAAGTATGAGGTATGGTGGTTTTCAAACTGACCAAGGCTAGAAATAGAGCAGGCTATAACAGTGAAGGATAGCAGAGGTAGGGTTCTACTCTCCCTGATGGAGGCAAAGAGGAGGAGGGAAGAGTACTTCCATAACCTCTTGAATGCTGCAGGGGGAGATGGGGACCTTGCCACCTATCCTGAATTGGCAGGGGATTGTGAACTGTGTAACCAGGGCGCTTAGGAAAATGAAAGGTTGAAAAGCTGTAGGCCCAGATGAAACACCCAATTCAAGTGTGGCATAGCCTAGGGAGGACAGGTATCAGGTTGCAGCAGAGATAGAATGCCATTGGCATGGCGTGAGAGTAGGATAGTACCACTCTTCAAGGGCAAAGGGATGTCCAAGAGTGTGGCAACTATAGAGGTATAAAGATGATGAGCCACTCCTTGAATCTCTGGGATAGGATTTGTGGGTGGAAATCAGGTATCCCACCTTTGGCAGGGCCTTATCTGCGGGTTTCAGTCCTCCACTCCTGCCTATCTTCCACCAGATCCCCATCCACCCCACACACACTGCCATGTCCTTGTGGACAACTTGCTCCCACGTCTGCTTCAGTCTCCCCTGCCTCAGCTGTTTCCAACCATCTGAATTCCTGAAATGGACCTAAGGAGCTCCTCCCCCTTCTGATTACGTGCCCATACCACTTCAACCTATTCTCCCTCGCTCCTATGTGGAAATCCCTCATATGAATGATCTTGCTCCCTCAACCTATTCATAGCATAGCTGGTCTAACCACTGCCCTTTAAAACTTACTTTTCAACTTGAATGGCACCCTCCTGTCACATACGACTCCACTTGCCTGTCTCCACTTCAATCATCCCCATTGAGTCTTTAGGTCACATCAGAGTTATCTCCCCATTGCTTTGGAACGTTGATCCTAAGTGCTTTACCTCCATGGTGTAGCCAAGTTGCGTTGAACGCACCAGTTAAGCAATGCAAATCCATGTTAGTAACAACATGGGCGGTTGGTAGTGAACGTTGGGTGCTGCTAATTTTGCCTTTCCTACGCCTCCTCACCTGCAAGCAGCCTCCTTAGGGTTTGGCCTGTTATGGCTGCTTGGCTTACTCCATAACCCGATAGTGTAACATACTCCTACTAATACTACTCTTGCACCGTTTTCACCAGTTGGACTCTACTGGGAAGCACCCAGTATTTCCCCAAGATGTTCATACCCTGGCTATTACCCTTCTTCATTGACCAGGAGAAAGCTTATTACAGTGTGCTAATACGCCAAAATAGTCACATTAGTGTAGTGGCTGTGCAGTCTCTGTATTAGAAATATGCAGTGGATGAGGCTCTAATGGCCTTGTAGTCAAAAAGCCCTAAAATACCAACGAACCAAACGAGTTTATGTGAATCCATTAGCTGAACTGTGTCCCATACAAAATTCGCATTCATTGAAACTAATATTCAAATAGGTGTAGTGCTGTAGGAAAAGGTTGGATCTGAAACTTTGCAATAGTGTCACCCGGTGCGGTCCGCACCCCCCCGCGGTACGCCTCTGCGTTGATGTCCTCCACAATGCGTAGCATTCTTGCCGTAATTGCTGAATTGACTTGCCGCATTGACTCAAGGGTCAGTTGGCACTAGCCCTTGAGTTTTACCTTACCTAAAACGGAATAACGAAAAAACGGCCATTTGCCCTCCCAGGGGCGAAACATCCGAGAGGCGAAATGTGTGGGGGCTAAAGCTCCGGGGGCGAAAAGTACCCAGGGGCAACGAGTGTAAAAACTCTCATGAAAGAATTGTAAATGAACGCCCCAATGTAGTGCATGTACATTTTATTTTACTTAATATGCAGTACAGCTCCACTGTCTTTTCATATTTACCAATTTTCACAGTTCCCAGGAGAAACGTTGACCGCCCCCAACATGATTTTGATCTTTTATTAAGAAATCCTTTTAAAATATAGGAAATGTTCTTCCTCTTAAGTCAGGGTAATTTCAAGGCATCTTGAGAAGGGACCCAAAAGCTGAAAATATACGGGTTTCATCAAGCTATACCAAAGTAAAGATGTGCAACTCCAGAGGTGCGTGAAGAATGAAATGGTCCAGTCCCTGTAATATTCACTTCACTGAATCAACAACTAAAACAGGAATAAGGCACATTTCTAATGATCATTACACAGGATGTGCTGCTATTCACAATTACAACGTAGTTACTATTTCGTGTGTGAACATTTATTTTTGCAAAAAGTTACTACTAAAAATTTATTTCAACACAAACAATATTAATGAAGGTAAGATATCAGTAAAAATTTAGGCGTAGATTGACGTTTGTGAAAGTAATTATGATCAATTTTAAAAAGGTAGCATGTTGCTGCAATGTTTCCCAGGAAAATTCTCAGTCTTTCCAAACGAAAGGGCATTTATGGATTGCCCAATAGTAAAAATTAACAGTTCTTAACAATCACGTGACTCAAAGCAACATCAGAGAGTATTTTGAAAAGTAATCTTTAGCATTTATTTGCAGGTCTTGCTGCAATCTTCACTCTTACAAATGCTACATATAGAAGCTGCAGGAGGATCATAAAAAGTTTCTGCTCTTTTATCTGAAAAGAGATGTTTTAAAGACTTAAATACATTGTAATCCTGTCAAAATATTTAGGTAAAAGACAATTCTAAGAAACGGATAGTACTAAAAATGTTTGCCTAACCATGTCCTATATTAAAATATTGTTCGCCTACAGCAGTGGTCTCAGATTCACTTTATGGAGGGCCATATTTACAACAGTGAAACTTTCTGCGGGCCGCATGCACCATGACCTAAGTTATGTGTAAACTACCTATATATAATAAGTGCTGTGAGCATTTTTAAAATGTATGAAATAATACGGCCAGGGTCCGATCTAGTGCTTACGTCGCCCAGGACAAAAAGACAAGTTGGCGCCCCTTAAGAATATAATTCAAGTTCAAGCAGCAGTTTTTCTCACACTTAGAGCCAAAATGGCGCCCCGAAATAATGCCCAGGTTGCACCCCGCTAGAGCGGGCCCTGACAGTAACGTTTTATATAGAATTTAATTCAACAAAACGTTAACCTATACGTTTACTGTCATTTTTTCCAATGTGCCTATAATTCTAAAAATTCTCGGCGGGCCGCGTATTTGAGATGCCTGGTCTACAGCGAAGTCGGCTACTTTTGACAAAACTATTTCGGGAGCAATTTCGTTTACCACAGCATTAACTCCGACATTGAGAAATTTATCAAATCTGCAGATATATTTTTTCTTCCCTACTACACAATACCACAGCTTTACTTCCATCATATGGAAATCGCACTTGGGAACTCATCAACTTGTCTGAACCAAAACATGTCATTTGCCTCAGTGGCAATTATTTGTCTTTTGTTATTTTTTCTGCCATCATGAATTCTAACTTCTACCATTCTAGATGTTAGGGGACCACTTATAAATATTTCTTCAAGGATCCAAAAACATTTAAAGGCATTTGATAAACTTGATCATCACAATAAAGGCAAGTTCCCTATCATCAAATGCAAGTGCTAATTGCGACAACTCTGACGGCACTGCAAAAAAAGCAGTGACGTAACTACGCTACTTTGTAGCAGTGACTTTGCGACGAAAATATAGTTGACTGCCAGACAAGTCTCCAATAGCGCCAAGTAAGTTGCACTAGGTTGTCATTGGCTGATGGCTTTTGAGCTTTTTTCAACGAGCTGTCTGCTTGAGAAAATACCGATTGTGATGTCTGTATGATGTGGCTCCAAACAACAAGCGCTACATCAAGGAATTGTACTAGCATTACTTCAAACAGTGCTAGCACAAAACGTAATCAAAATGTAAACAGCACTGACGCTTTTAATGCCTTAGAGTGGTGATAGGGAACTAGCCCTAACAATTTCATCCGTTATATTTAGAATTCACTTGAGGTCTGAAACGAACTGCTTTCATAAAGTGATGTGTTCAAATCAAGCATCACAACAAACTTACCATTGTCGTAGTAGTCATAGACAGAAACAGATGCTGGTTTTATGTTGGCTACTTCAAAAACACGATAAGCAGTGATAGAAGGGCAAACAGGAGTTTTGTCAATCTAGCAAAAGAAAAAACACACAAAACGAAAATTATAATTCATCTACATCACGAAACGTCGTCTTGGATATCAAATTGCAATATTAATTAGACACCTATAGTAGAATTAGACCCTAGTTTAATTGATACATGTTTACTCTAGTTGTTTGAAACACTTCACTATCATGCTATTTGTAAGTCTGCACTTTTTATGGCTTACTAACCTTATCAAAATAAACTTCCACTTTAGTTCCACCGTTGGCTGTGTCCACACGCTTCAAAGTGTCTATAGTCTTGGAGGATGGCAAGGACTCTGAATCAACCAAGTATCCAGATGGTAAATTGAATTCAACAACTGCCATATTACTACTTTCTTCTTCATCGTCGTCATACCTGAAAAAGATAAAAAAAAATCGTGACAACCATTACTATATATAGTACACTTCCAATAACTATGGCCCTATAGAAATATTGTTCACTTTATACTGTATATCAGTATCCCTAGCGGTGGCCAACTTTTGTGTATATATGATCTACTTTTTTATCTTAAAAATGGTCGCGATCGACTTGTTGTCATAGGCATAGTTAAAGTGGGGAGGGGGAGGTTCGATGCTGGGTTGAGGAAGGTCCAGCATCGTACTTAGGACCACGGATGCAGGCGTAGAACCACTGAACCACTACACCACCGAGGTGGGTCTTAAGTCAACACATCAGGAGCAGTCAATCAAAATTGCCTTTGCGACTGACTTGTTGGCCACCACTGGAGTAGAGCATATCCACGTACTTTCTGCAATTGCTGTCTTTCGGCTTTGTGCTGAACTTCTTACATCACTTCTTACATGCAGACAGGCAAACCAAGATCTGTTTTATTTCCGTGATATTTAAAAAGCTGAATCGATTTGATGTTCCTAGCTGGTTCATGTAACACACTAATTGTTGTTGTTGTTTGTTGGTGTTTCAGGGCCCTTCAACTAAAAAGGTCATTAGAGCCCCGTCCACAGTATAGTTCGTATGCAGAGACTGCACAGACACTACACTAATTCAACGATATTTTCCGGTATTAGCAGTACCCAGTTTTTCCAAGCGGCCACCCATGTCAGTACTAGCTGGGGTTGCGCTAAAGTGGGCTCATTTGTGTGATCATGTCACAATATACTAGCACACGTCAAAACACTACCAACTGAGAAGCAGTGAAACCTTTGGTTTGGGTGACGGAGCAAATGAGGGAACTCACATGTGTTCCGAAATCCCAATGGCTGTATTGGGCTTTTCACTATACCCAACGTGATATACATCAGTGTGAAACAAGACAGCCACATTTACATTACACACGATTAAAACATTGTAAGAATTAGGAGGAACGCTTGAACTAAACTCTGTAGCGATCTCAATAAATAGCTACAAAATGGTCATTTAAGTTGTATGCATTCACTTCGGGAAATTGCTACTTACACTGCACATGCTTTCAATTCGAAAGTTTCATTGTCAATCTTTTTCAGTTCTGGAGTAATTTTGAATACTGGTGAAGAAGTCTTGTTATCCAAGTTGTAAGACCATGTTACCTGTTAAACGGTAATTTAGAAGAAATTACTGAAGTGATGCAGTTCAAGATTTATGGCCTTATTACAAAGACTGCTGTTAGACTTAGGGTCCATTAATTTAATATTTGGTTTTCGAAAATTTTAGAATAAAAATAAAAATTCATTTTAAATTTGGCACTCCAAGAAACCTGCAGTCTTTACCAATCTTTGCTTGAGGAAAGGCTTAAAATTAGAACTATACCTGGACAATTCCAAGACCATTTCCAGTGCCTGACACTTCAACTTCCCTAGTCTCTGTTGGAAGCTAATTGAAAACATTTCATAAACTGGATTCAGACATGTCTGGGTGAAACGACATCGATTCGAGAATCTGTCAATTTTATATACCTGTTCCTTTTGAAGGACAACAGCATTAGCTCTATTAAGAGTAACTTCTTTACTACGACCGTCATAATTATATTTAATATTCATATTGAAATCTCCAGTAGCCGTGACATGTGAAGCTATGTCAGCTAACGCCTGAATGCCTACAACGGTATCCTAGAAAATTTGACCGAAAATTTGACCAAGAATTAGGATAAAAAAACACACAGGAATTTCGTAAACAATTCGTAATTACTACCTGAGTTGAAGAAAATCCACCAAATTCGTTACGCTTGGAAATGAGCCACTTCATGATGGGCAATCCATCAGTAACACGTCCATCCGAAACAAGTGATAACAAGTTGTATGACGTCATTTCAATGTCTACGGGCGGTGGAGGATAGTACCAGTAGGAGACATTGACTGGTTTCTCAACTGGTTTGGTCCAGAACAAATGGTCTCCTGTTTCAAAATCAGAAGTAATTGACAATTTGGACCCACTCAGTTTTAATAAAATTATATCGTAATATCGTCTCTATCGAACACATGTATGATATCCATTGATAAACATGGGCTTAAGTGCTCATGAGTTCAGCAAGGTATTGGAATGGTGTCAACATGGTTGAAAATGTTCAATGTTTCACTATGAATTGTATGCATGCAAAACAATGATTGTGAACCGAGAGGGCAGCTAAAGGGACTTGTAAACATTTATTATAAAACTGTCATTAGTCGAATGGAACAACAAAGTCACTTAAGTCTGCATAAAAGTTCTTAAAACCCGAGCCGATAGCAGTCTTTAGCTCCTTTAATTGCTTTCCCATTACACACGTTTCTCCATCATCTTCTGGTGTGTCTATGACAGACAGGACTAGAGCATACATTTCATTGTATATGTTAAATATGAAATAAGAGCACAGTTTTGAGGGTGAGGTTCTGTATGCTTCCCCCGCCACTGTCAAGAATCAGCAAGTTCCTACAGTAAAGGTAGACAAAGATAGAACCACGTTTTCAAACGTACGCGTAATCAAAACATCATCATACCCTTATCCCCCTGGGGCAGGGTCGGGTCTGTGGGTTCTTGCCCTCCACTCCCTTTTATCTTCCACCCAACACACTAGCAATATCCGTATGGGCAACTCCTACCACGTCTGCTTCGGTCTTCCCTTGCCCCAGGATCTTCCGACCACCTGCATTCCTGAAATGGACATTATGAGCTCCTCCTCCCCTATGGTCCGAGTCAAAATGATAGCACCACGCCGCCGAATGAAAGGCGTGTAACCTCCGGTGAAATAACATGAACGGCATTAAAAGAACAACAAATACAATGTGCATGAGAAAAGAAATTGTAATCGTATGTGGCACAAGTTGTTTTATAACCTTGAAAGAAAGAAGAATGGGCAAAGCATCACACGCATTGGACGACACAATAGGACAAAATTATATGGAGTGATGAAAAAAAATTTAATTTAGAAGGTCCAGATGGTTGGAGCTATTACTGGCATTATACTGTATTAGGAAGAAAGATGTCATCTTCTCCAAACGACAGCAAAATGGTGGTTCTGTTATGGTGTGGGCTGGGTTCAGTGCATATGGAACGACTAACGTTGCATTTCTGGATGGAAGGATGAAAGCTGTGGACTACCAAAAAACGTTTGAATGTCATCTGCTGCCAGTTACTTAACAATTAGGAGGGCCTTTCTTCCAATTCCAGCAGGATAATGCTCCTATCCAAAGCGCCAAAACAACATGGGAGTGCTTCCTGGACAATGGAATCTGTTATCGACTGACCTGCACTCTCGCCAGATCTCAACCCGATGGAGAACCTATGGGGCATCTTGGTTCGTGCTGGTTATATAAATGGACATTACTTTAATTCAATTCCTCAGCTGAAGATGGCCATTCTGGAGGCCTGGGAAGATATCGATACGTTTCACTTCAGACAACTGGTCCATTCCATGCCAACACGTGTATTTAAAGTTATCTCTAACAAAGGCATCTTCATTGGCTATTAACAATTTGTTTTGCTGTGGTTTATTATATTTTTGCACCTGGTGCTATCATTTTTACTCAGGACGAATCTCACAAATGTCCGTTCCATCAAGGTTGTAAACACCTTGTGCCACGTGCAATTACAATTTCTTTTGTCATGCACATTGTATTTGTGGTTCTTCTAATGCTGTTTTTGTTCTACCACCGGACATTACACACCTTTCACTTGTTGGCATGGTGCTATCCTTCTGAGATGGACCTTATTCCAATTAGGTGCGTCCATACCACCTCACCCTACACTTCCTCATTTTTTTGGCGATGTCCACCACCTCCAGGCTACCTCTAAGCTCTCGACACCCCACTCGTGTACCGCAGCATTTGCATCTTGGATATTTGCATTCTACTGACGTGGCTCTTCCTCACTGCCCAACACTCCGATCAATATACCATAGCTGGTCTAACCACTGCCCTGTAAAACTTGCCATTCAACTTGATTGGGAGCCTCTTATCACACAGGACTCTTCTTGCCTGTCTCCACTTCAACCATCTCCCATTGATTCTGTGGGTCACATCAGAGTCTATCTTCCCATTGCGGTGGAACGCTGATCCTTAGTACTTTACCTCTTGCACCTTTTCACCAGTTCACCCCTAGAAAGTACGTCACCGTTATTTTGCTGTCCTTTGCAATTGAAAGCTAAACACTCTGTCTTCTTGATATTCATCTTTAGCCCTCCGGTTTCTATTGCTCCTCTAATATAGTCGGCAAATGCTATGCAGTGAGGGGATCAAAATGCGTAAGCAAGACAAGTACAATATAAAGCTTATTAAATTGCAGAGAAAAGACTTCATGCCAGTGACTGCACTCTACTAATTCATGGAAACAATATATGATGTAGTTGAGGTCTGCAATAGGCCGTTTCGACTAATGGGTTCCAAGTCAATTACATGAAACAATAAAAAGTGAACAACAAAATCAACTTGCCTTTCTTTTCAGCTTTCTTTAGCAGTCTTTCCAACGCAGCCTTCGATTCTGGACTATTAGCTTTGTGCAATGCGTAGGTAATAATGGATAATTCATAAATGTCATCGATTTGTGATACTTCATTTTCCAGCAGTTTAAGTGCAGCTTGTGTTGCATTTGCATATTGTAAGTTGCCCTACAAGACGATCACATGTATTATTTAAATCAAACATTATTTTTGGCATTCCGTTGATTATTTCATGCGTTACAACCTTATTCTCCAGAAAAGCCAATAGTACATAAGCAGTAAGACTGTGACCACTGGAGGCTCCGCCCTAAAGAAAAAAAACATTAAATTAACAAAAGCCCACGATTTTAACGTCTTTTGGTCTCTCTCTAATTTTAATCAATGTATTTTTGAAGTGCAGCTGTCATGATTGCAGTTATTGGTATCAGGCTCAAATAGTGAGTAGGGCAGTGATTTCCATGATTTCCAACCGTTATGCTACTACGCCTCCCTGAAAACCAATTTTTTCTGTGCCTCCCTGTCTTTTCATAGATGACGCGTGTGTCATGGAACATGCGTATTTAACTTATTTACATCTAATGCATCAAAATTTAATGCAAGGGTTGTTGTTGTTTATAGACACAAAGTTTATCAAATTTTGGAGGCAATGTGGAGAGTGCCACTCGTAACATTATTTTGACCATTAACATGGTTCGATATTTGGCTTTCATTACAACCAGTGCCGAAAAGGGCGTTTCACATACAGTACGACCTGTCAGATTGAACTCCTTCGGACAATGACCCCCTCTCTACATTGAGCATATTTCTGTGGAACCAAACATTCCCATGGAGATTACATTATGTAGTATCACATACAATAAGCACTTGCATATTTTGTACATTCACCACTCTAATACAGTCGCAGAACAGCAGTTAACTTCCACAGTTTGAACATAAACGATTATTTTTATCGTGCCAAAAATGCTAGAATACCTACACTTTTGAATTCGTTTTGAAATAAACTAGGAGCCCTTTTAAAATGAATGGTACACCATTGCAATTTGACCCTCAAACAAATAAAACCGTTAAGGAAAAACAATTTGCAATAGGCATTGGAACAGTTAGGCCTTGATTCATCCTCTTGTAAATCCATATAAAGGCGTATCACAAAGAAAGTTAACATCTGAATTTGGCGTTTAACATGCAGCCATTGCTCATATAAAAGCATAGATAAATAGTTATGATACAAAATTTAAAAACAACGCTGAAGAAAAGTAGTTTTAATGATGAAGTGAATGCTTCTGTCTTTAGTTTCTTACTGGACTTGCCTCTCAGTGTTGCAGGGGGATCCAGGAGCAAACTATTGGGTGAATATTTCCTCAATGGGGTGCATATTTAAAATTATGCATGATTCAACTTAGCAATGCAAAAGTGCCTCATCAGTTGCAATCTTCATTTCTATACTGCCAGTCCAACAGTTGCAGCCCATTCTGCAGTTAACTAAACCAGTGAAAATAAGACATTCTCTAAAGGAACAGTAGAGGACCTGGTGTAAATGCTAGGGATTCTAAATATTTAAAAATATTTGGGGCGTAGGTTTTTAAATGCTCCTCCCTCATCCGCCGCTGGATCCGCCATGACGATTGCTACCTCTTGGAGAATTGAAAACTCCAAGGTTAGCAATGCTTGGCTTGAAAGATTTAAGAACAGTCACAGTATTCACTTTTTTCAATTACTGTATTTGGGGAATCTGTAGAAGTTGACACTCTTCATCCTACTGCCTCACCTTGATTCAATGAGCAACTGTCCACATTGTGCACCTTTGAACAGAACGGCAGGTGTTCAATGAAGACAAGTTTTACTGTAAATAAGACGTTACAAACTATGAAAGGAGTTGCACCGTTTTGCAGTAGAATGATTCATACTCTCCACTGGCGCCTCCCCTAGCAATAGTCTGCACTTCCAAGGTTGGAAACCATGGCAGTAGGGGGTCACTTCAAGCAGCCTCTATGGCCTCTAAACCCTAAGCTGCAGTTGTTGTGTCCCCCTGCAATACTTGTAATGGTGGCCTTCCCTTTCAGTAAGCCCTCCACTCTGGGATTTCATTGCCGAATGGTCCTTGGCAAAAAAAGACCAGTAGTATGAGTTTGTCTGTTCCCTTATTTCCTTCAATTGATACGAATGATTATTTCTCCAGTTATACCCAGCCAGGGACACACTTCCAGCCAGAGGCCCATTGCCCCCATCAGCAACAGTGTCATGAAAAGACCAATGCTGTGAGATACACGTATCTGGCTCAGTGTGTCCCACCCTAATTCCCTAATCATGTCCGACACACTTTCCCTGCCTGAAAACCTGGTGTGTAATTCTTGCTGCCCTCCTTTGGATCCTTTCAATTTCCCATGATGAGTCCTGCCTAAAGGGAGTCCAAATTGGGTTACAATACTCTAAAATTGGTCACACCATTGAAATATAAGCTGTTTCCTTTACCTCCTTTGTGCAGTCCCCAAGAACCCTACTAATCAGACGGGAATTGATCAGCCCTCCCTATCAATTTACCAATATGATCCTTCCAGTTACCATGTCCATTTAAAGTAAGTCCAAGATGTTTATGGGTCACCACCCTCTCCACCTACACACAACCTTTGTAGTAATCAAAATCAACTGGGCTACGAGATTTGGATATCCTAAGAAATCTACACTTTTGGAGGTTTAAAGACAATTCTCATCATATGTGCCAGTCATAAATTTTATCTAGATCCTCCTGTAATTGTGCAAAGGATGATAACCCCTCATCCAATACCCAAGCAATACATGTGTCATCTACAAATAGCTCAGGGAAGGAGTTAATATCAAGTCCTATTTCGTTCACATAGAGAATGTACAACAAAGGACCAAATACACTTCCCTGAGGGACCCCAGATGTGGCTGGTTTCCATTCAGATGCACTACCCTTGAATAGGACCCTTTGTTGTCTACCAAGCAGATAGGACCTTATGATGTATTCCTAAGCTGGACATTTAAGGAATCAGTTTATCATGGGATACCATGACAAAAGCCTGTTCAAAGTCCAAGAATACATCAACCTGCTTTCTGTTATCTAAAGTCTTTTGAATATAATCCACCAGGCAACCATTTGGGTGTCACATGTCCTCGCACCCAAAGAGTGCCACATGAGTTATATGGTGTATTTATGACATTAAAAAGAATAATTGAAAGTAGTTAATGTAATTATCAAGTGTTAGGTGCTGTATGAACAAAAATAACCAACAGCAAAGGAATGGAAAATATTGTAGGCTGGTGAAGAAAACTTTTCTGCAGTCATCAGGCAGTGTGGAGGCTATAGCAGGAGCAGATCCAGAGGAGGAGCAATGCAGCAATCCCTACTTCCTCAGTGCCTCAATGGGGTGCTACTGATGAGGTATTTTTGCAATGCTATCCCCATTTCTATACTGCAAGTTCAACAGTTGCAGTCCAATCTATAGTTGACTAAACAACTTAAGATAGGACACTGTCTAAGGGGCATAAAAGGACCTATTGCAATTGCTAGCTAGATTTATACTAAAGGATTCTGAATATTTCCAAATATTTCGGGTGCACTTTTTATGAAGTGCTCCCCCTGATCCACCCCTGGGCTGCAAAAATAATTCAAATCGCTCTCAATTCCAGGGAAATTTTTGAGTGGAAAGATATGTCTTATTTTAGAACATTTATCCAAATAATATGAAAACTGAAGAACTTATGATGGAAAGTGCCTGAGTTTGATGCACAGCCAATTCCAAATTAGACTGGCCAATTCGATGAGTTGAACAATATCCCTGCTGCCAACATACTGTTCTACACTGCTGGTTGGGAGTGGCTTATTGGGTTGGACACATTGGTTCTCATCTGATCACTGAAATTAAGCAACGCACCCCCAGCTAGTACTAACTTGGGTGGCCAGTTGCAAAAACTACACAGTGGATAGGGCTCCAATGATCGCAACTGAAGGGCCCTAAAGCACCAGCGAAAAACAAAAACTACATTTCTGGTTAGTTGCTATTCAAGGGTGACTGCAATCATTCCTATTCTGATAGCAATTGCCATATTCTTTTTCTACAGATGGATAGATTTCATCCCCATGTGATATATTTGCTAATTTAATGGCATTCAATTTAAATAATGAAGCCGATTTTGTAAGGGTGAAAGTGCCTAGCAAGGTGTTTCATGAGTGTGTGTGCCTAATGGAAGAATTTTTGTATGCACTTAGAACACCATAAGACTAACTGCATCACATATGTCTTAAGGAAACATGCAAAGCAAATAGTCATGGCATTATAAATATGTTTCTTCAGATGAGAATCTATACAATTGAATTTATGAACAAGGAATTATTATTGGGAGAAAAGGGAAGAAATCGAAAATTAAATTGCAGCAGATGTTGCTTGTAACATCTCACAATTTCCATTAAAAACATGCTAAACTTAGCAATTTTTGTATATGCTCAAATTGGGCAGCAAGTAGTTGTGAAGTATTACAATTAAAAAGAAGTTATTCAAATAAAGTGAACAACTGCATGTTTAAGATGCTTGGGGAGCAATGCAGCAATTGCTCCCTTTCAGTGCCTCAATGGGACGCATATTTCAACTCATGCATGAATGAACTTTCCAACTGTTGAGGCACTTTTGCATTGCTATCTCCATATCTATATGGTTGGACCAACAGTTGCAGTCTAATCTGCAGTTTGCTAAAAAAAACTGAAGATGGAACATACTCTAAGGGGCGGCAGAAGAGCTACTGTAATTGCTAGCTAGAGTTGTACGAAGAGATATTTAATATTGAAAAATATTTGGGGCGCACGATATGCCCCTGACATTAAATAACATTTGGCAATCAAAGAACATGATAATATTTGGCAGATGCTATTTACATTATAAGAAATTACCTGCAAGCGTTTGCTATGGACTTCTCCCAGTTCTGGAAAGCTACCGTTTTCTTGTTGTAAATTTCGCAAGAACTTCAAAGAGTCATCAATAACGGCAGGATCGACAGATATGTATGGACGGGCTTGACTGAATGCCCTGACGACAAATGCAGTTAACCACGTGCTGCCTGCTTTATCTGATTTACCAAACGCACTGAAGGAGCCATCATTTCTTTTATATGTCAGTTCTCTTTGATAACCTGTCATAAAGGGTATAGTTTCATTTAATTAATCAAATGACTATTAAACTTAGCCGAATAAAAAGTGATAAACAAACCTGCTTCCATGTTCTTGACAGCTTTGGCTTTCAATTCTGGTGTTAACTGGTTAATTTTTGTTAAATAATCAGCTACAACTATGTTTGGCACAAAGTTCACCATGTTTTGCTCTCCGCAACCATAAGGCATTCTTAATAGATGATCCAAATTATTAACAGTTGGTCCCATGATGTCACCTATATCACAGAATCAAAGACAGTTGATTAGATAAACAAATGTTATTTTCTAATTCTAATTTCAAGAAAACAGCACTTGATATACCAATGGCAGAAACTTCAATGTATTCCGAATCTTTTACTGCAAATTCTGGAATCTGGATTTCTACTTTCTCATTAAAGTTTGAGGTATTTCGAAGATCAACCAACAGTGCCTTATTAAAATATTGAGGTGAGCCTTCTGCCTATAAAAAGGTAACGTTAGATCCGAGTAAAGAAAGCTGTGGCCAATCGTCAGTTAGTCAGGAACAGAAATCAAAATTTCCAAAATAAAACCCGAAAACCGCGTGCAAACATATGTCTGAATTTAATGAAGACGCAAAATACACTAAAGACGATTTACCTTGACGAGTAATTTTCGTACTAGAGCGTCTCCCGCATTTGGCAATGAAATGGCTGTTACTTTTAAATCAATATGCCCGACAACCAACGGGGTTATCAAAAACGACACAGAAGCTCCATTTTCAGCCTTAACCTACATTGAATCGCAAAACATTATGATGATCACCATAAAGGAGTTAGTTAGCTCATATAATTAGATAATTCACTACCTTGACAGTCTTCTTCTCTACAGTGTGATTAGCACCTGCATCAACTCTATTCAGTAAACCAGTGAGTTCGAATTGACCAGCAGGATTGTTCAATGTCACTTCCGCCTAATTCAAACGTCAGGAAAATGAAATGTAAAGATATCATTTGACACTTACCACAGTAAAACCTCTCTATGGGTACACCCCTCATATCGGTAGAAATTCTTCAGGCAAAGAACTTTTTACCCATAGGCTTTCTGTGATTACTACCCCTCTAAACGGTACACCCCTCTATTGCTACTCCTAATATACGTCACCATTTTCAGAAATCCACCTATGTGATGGGTACATCCCGCCTCGGTGGCGTTGAGGGTAGCGTGCTTGGGAATAGCGGCAGTGGATATAGGTTCGACACTGGACCGAAGTGGGTTGCCTTCTTCCAGGCGAGAGAGAGGCCTCGAGTGCACTCTCCTTTGGATAAGAAGTAAAACCCAGGTCCCGTGTGGTATTCGATGGCATTTGCACATAAAAGAACCCTCTCTTCTATTCAACTGGTAAACCCGCCGCGGTGGCATAGTGGTTAGCACCCTCGGCAACTACGCTAGTAGTTCTAGGTTCGATACTAAGCCGTGGTGGATCGGCTTCTTTCGGGCGAGAGAGAAGCCGCGAGTGTGCCTTCTTTCGGATGAGAAGTAAAACCGAGGTCCCGAGTGGGTGTATGATGGCACTTGCACGTAAAAGAACCCTCGCCCCCTGGCGTCGGTAGCATTCCCCAACGAACACTAGAGCGACGATAAATAAGCGTAGGGGTGCAGCTTTGGCCGGCAACCGGCTGCAGAAAAAAGCTATGACCAATATATCACCCTTTGTCCATTCAGAGGGACAAATGGGTACCCGACCCTGCCGTCGGCGGGAAAAGGGTTAGAAGTTGCTTTTGCTCTTCTATTCAACTGGTAGATGAGGAAAAATTTCCAGGTGTAGGAGTTCGCCCCCCCTCCCTTGGCGTCGGTGGAATAGCCCAAAAACCAGTAGACCAACAAAAAATAATCATAGGGGCTGTAGCTTTTGGTCGGCATCCGGCTGTGGAGAAACACTATCGAATATATTACTCTTGTATAATTCAGAGGGACTAGATGAGTACCCAACCCTGCCATAGGCGGGAAAAGGATTAGAAGTTGCTTTTCTCACCTCTGTATTGAGTACAAGAATTAATAAGAAGGCAGCATGATTCTAGACAATCGACCCTTGATTCCTTTGTTTGTAAAAATTTAATTTGTGTATACTGTATGTACGTCATGAATTATGAAATATCATTTCTGCAACTGAAGTGCGCCACACCCCTCCCGTGGGTACACTTTGCCAGGGTCCCACAGGTGTACCAATTAGGGAGGTGTATATCTAAATGTGACATACAGAAATTCAGGGGGATAATTATTGAGTAGCGATGGCTAGGGCCGATGCACCTAACATGCCATAGTTAAAGAGTTGTAGGAAGTTCATAAATACGAAGGCTGATTAACAAAGACAGACTGATTTTTCTCCTGTAGCTTTCTTGATAGTTTCCTGTCCCTACCATGAATATTTGAAAAAAAAAACAGGGTTTCATGTATAATGTCCGTAGGTGGCAGCAGTCTCGTTAGATTGGTAGTAATGCTGCATATTGTTGACCGTAGTTGAATTTCACATACCACAAAATGGAGGTGACACGAGAGGAGCAAGTCAGGGCAATGCAATTTTGTTGTCGTTTAAAACATACACCCCTGAAATTTTTGAAAAGCTGCAGCAAGCATACAGTTAAGATGCTCTACCTTGTGCAACAGTGCTCAGGTGATTCAAGGACTTCAAAGAAGGGCAAGTCCTCTGTGCTAAACAATGTGGGCCTCGTGTTTTGGCTTCTGCTGTGACTCAAGGGAACATCAACACAGCTGTGGTGCTTGTCTGTGACAATCGGCAGCTCAGTGTAAAATTGAGAATTTCATATGACAGTGTCTTTACAATTATACATGATTATCTCCATATGACCCGTGTTTATGGTCATTGTGCTCATTAGGACCCTAGTGGAAAACAAGCCAGTACAGTGTGGAAATCACCAGGTTCTCAACACCATAAAAGGCAAAAGTTGTTCCATCTGCAGGGAAGGTGATGGTGATCACGTTTTTTTTTCACTGCAATGATTTACCAGCAAGCAGTTCCCTCTCACTCTGCTGTTACAGCCAGGGCATCGAACTGTTATATTTTTTTTTGTTCTGGTTTCAGCTACGGTTCACGTCAAATAAATATATCAGTTCTGTTACGGTTTTCCTTCCAGTAAAAAATAACGGATTTTGGTTTTACTTCGAATATGAATTTAAGAATATTAATACAGTGAAGTCTGGTTGTAATGAACCAGGAAAATGTACTAAAATCGGTTTTTTATATCCGAAGTTTGTTATAACGGGTGAAAGATTTCACTGGGAAACTTTCATTGTTGAAACACAGTACGATATAACCAAGAGTTCGTTATTAACGGGTTCACTATAGCCGAATTCTACTGTATGTATTAAACGTAATTTAAAAATACAGTACATTATACTTAAAGTATCCATCATCATCATCATCCAACCCTTATCCCGCCTAAGGCAGGATTGTGTCTGCGGGTTCTAATCCTCCAATCACGTCTATCCCCACCAAGTCCCCCTCCACCCCGCATGCCTCCATGTCCCTTTGCACCACCTGCTCCTACGGCCATTTTTGTCTTCCTCACCCCTGGTGCCCCGAATCACCCGCAGTCCCATAATGGACTAATATCCTCCCCCCCAATCACATGCCCATACCACCTCAACTAATTCTCTCTCATCCATTCCGTGATGTCTTCCACTCCTAAGCTAAAGTAAAATCTCACGTAGTGCCCGCGGATTATACGCGAAACATAGGGTCATTTAGTGCGGACTATATGCGAGGGCGGACTATATATGAGTGCGGACTATAAACGAAACCCAGGGTTCTCAATGAAAACTGCTCTTCATTTTCTGAACATTTTATTACACTTAACAACACGATTTTACACAGTACGTTCTTATTTCTATGATAATGCAATATAAAATCTTTCACATTTCAATTTAATCGTCAGGGCAATCTGACATTTCATGTTCAAATTCATTTAATCCCATTGCCCCTACACTGGCTACAGTAGGAATTTTAAAGTGCGGACTATATTTGAAACATACCCATCGCTAATGCGGACTATATTTGAGGTGCGGTCTTTACGTGAGATTTTACGGTACCTCTAACTTAATCATTTCTAATTCTGTCAGATCGCGACACCCCACACATGTAGCGCAGCATCACATCTCAGTCACATGAGTTTGCCTTTTGTGGTTTTTCCTAGCTGCCCAACACTCTGAGCCATAAAGCATAGCGGGCCTAACGACATTCTGTAAACTTTGCCCTTCAACTTTACTGGGACCAGTCTGTCGCACTGGACCCCACTACCCTGTCTCCCCTTCAGCCATCCTGCATTAATCCTATGGGTCACATCAGAATTTATCCCCCCATTGCTCCAGAAAACGGATCCTAAATACCGAAAATTTAGCACCACTGGTATCTCCTCACCCTCACAACGAATCTCACTATCAGCTAGGTACTCTGCTCCGGGTGCTTCCAACCAATAGTCTTTCCTGAATTGGCTCTAACGAGCTCCTCCTCTCTTTGCATTACCTGTCCACACAACCTCAATCGACTCTCTCTCATTTTTAGCGATATTCCCCAATCCAAAGCTACCTTATAATCATTCCTAATTCTATCACTTCTTGACACCCCACTCATGTACCACCGCATTTGCATCTTGGCTAGTTGCATTCTATTGACATGGTTCTCCCTCACTGCCCAACATTTTGATCCATATAACATACATAGCTGGCTTAACCACTGCCCTGTACAACTTCCCTATCACACAGGACTCTGCGGGAAATAGGACACACTGTGCATGCATATTTTATGTATATACAGCACGTGCAATGCTTTTCTGATGGTTAGAATGATTTTGGACCCCATGTTCGTTCCCGTATTCGCCAATGTGGTCACTCCATTGGTGTAAATAGTGGCGCAAGATATATAAATGTGCAGAGGCATTTAACACATAGTACGTTTGAATGAAATCGGACACGCTGATAATGAACAACGCGCATTTATGCAGGTTTTTACAGGCGTCGAACCGATATTTTTTTTGGTTCAGTTCGGGTTTTCATTCTGAGCGAAAATAACGGTTTTACCGGTATCATTCTGGTTCGATGTCCCAGTTACAGCAGCATACACCGACCACTGCTTTACATGATTTTTACATGGTTTTGAAATAACAGGGTCCCAAAAATCTGAATGAATACATACTATTACAAGGCTTATTTGTTACAACACGATCCCAGAATCAACAATTACAGTATACTGTACAGGATTTCATATTTTGAATTCCATGTATTATTTGCATCCTAGTGTTTGAACAAAAGGTATTGAATTGAAACCTGTGATCTCCAAAACACCTCCTATGAGAGTGCAGATATTGCTGGATTATTAAATGAAAATCCTTTAGATGATGATGAACTAATTGAAGTTATGACAGATTCTGACAGTGCAGAGGATCTTAATAACAAAGATGAAGATACAGGCAAAATTAATCGACTCACAGCTGCTTTTATTCATCGCTGCTTTTATTCACAGCTGCTTTTATCATGAAATTGCAATAACTCATGATGTGTATTGACTGGGCATCAAGAAAACTCAGATGCAGATAACAGATTTTCTAGTAACAATAAATTCAACTGTTGTTGATAATAACAACCAAAAGCATTCATTAGATGTATCAGAAATTTGTAGTGAGGAAAGTGAATTTTGTCCAGTCCCTCAAAAATGTGCATCTAGACAAAAATATTTTTTTTTTTGAATTTATGCACTTCGTTTTTATTATTATACCGTTTTCTATCCTATAATATTGATATTTTTCCAAATAGCACAGTTTTTTCAATTCATGGAACCAATCTTTAATTTTTCCATGTATTTATTATTTTTATGCAGTCTTTTTACAGTTCTTTTTGGGAAAATATCTACCATGTAAAAAAGCGGAGGGTGTACTACACGTCAGTTTTGGCTATACCGAGGAAGCACATTGCAATGAAACGCCCAGAATTTTTTCATACTTGGTGGTGACCGTCATGACAACGCACGGCCTAAGGTTGCAAATGAAGTCCAGGAATTTTTCGCTAAATTAAGCACTACCCCGTGTCCAGCATCCACCTTATAACCCCGATCATGCTCCCTGTGATTTCCTTTTATTCCCATCACTAAAGAAAAAGCTCTGGGGCACTTGAAATGAAAGCACTGAAGCAGTGCTCAAGAAAAGGGAGGCGAGTCTCAAAGATCTGACAAAGAGTGGCCTTCACCATGTGTTCAAGGGCTGGCAGAAATGCTATAAAAAGTGCATTCAAGTAGGAGGGGACTTCAATGCTGACGTCAAAATTGAAATGGTGTAGTAATTATATGTGAAAAAAATCAATCTCAGACTTTATAGATCAGCCCTCATACTTCCAGAATTCCATTCCTGAGAATTTGGAGTTAGAAGACCGAATTTGTCTTCAATTTTTAAATTAATTTTAAAATAAAAAAAGTTAGTGCTTTTAATAACATTTTTAAACTAAAGTTGCCTCTGATAGTTTCTAGGGCCCAAACGTGAAGGCTTGGTGCTTACAAATTGGCACATGTGATATTTTTACTGGCCAAAAATTTGACGTGATATTTTAATTACCGTATTATCTCGCGTATAATACACACACATAGATAATACGCCCTCCAAGTTCCAAGATTTACGTTCATGTAAAAATCTCAATACTTGTATATAATACGCAGGCTAAGTTTACCAGTTCCCAATTACTTCAGATGACGATTGTGAAGAATTTTTAGGCTTTTAATATCGGTATTGTTGGACATAACTGGACTTAAAATATTCATTTTTATTACAGGACTTGTTAATTTTTTTTATAGTAGTACGCTAGTATTATAATATCTATGGTTACACTTGTATTAATATACAAGCACTTGTATCCATGGTATGAAGGTAAATAAAGTGTAGGTAGCTAAATATTATATTTATAAAACTAACTCAAAAGAGCATCTAACAGAAGTTAAATGAGGTTAATAAGCAAACATGTCTCTTCTTGCTTTCGATGGATGATCCAGTATTCTTTACGCGTGCTTAGTGTTCTCTGATAATGGCTGAAATTCTTACACCTATGTATAATACGCACCCAGACTTTGCATCCAATTTTTCGGGGAAAAAAAGTGCGTATTATAACGAGATAATACGGTATATATCAGCATGCCTGTTCTACACATTTCTAGACCTTTCTGTACACCCCAATTTAAGAGAAACTGTAAGTGGCAACTTTTATCAAAAATGTCACTGAAAACGTAGAAAAGGTTGCTTAAAGTAGAAAAAAATATGTTGTCGCTTAAACACATGCCAAACTTGTCGCTTACGATAAATTTTAAAACATACGTGTTGCTTACAATATTTTTAGATATTAAAAAATAAAAGAAGTATTTAACGTAGGGTAAAACTCATTACTGTATTAGTATAGTAAATACATAATGTGCAGAATTTGATTAAATTAAAAAGTGAAAATCTCAAAAAAAAAAAACAAAAAACGCCGCTTACAATGTTTTACTGGGAAGGTGTCAATATCAGGGCTTCTCAAAGTGCTTTTAAATTTGGGTCGCAAAAATTTTGACAAAACGAGTACCTTTATTCAAATGTAAACAGGCACTGCCAGTTCATTTGTATGAATAATTGGCGTTGAACTCTATAAACAGGGTCGCAAAAATATTTGCTTGGTTAATAGGGGCCGGCTAGTGGATGAGTTTGAGGAGCCCTGCAATTTATAGTAACAGAGAAAGAACAAGCAGTAAAGGAGAATGTGGTGACTGCAGCAGGATTGAATTCGTGTGCTTTGAGCTCAAAGGACAAATATGATACCGTAAATCCATCTGAGATAAAGATCTAAAGGTTATTCTTAAAATTAATTTTGGATTATTCTCCAGAATAGGAATACCCTCAGAAAGGAAAAAGTGGAGGGCTTCCTGAAAGGAAAGGCCACCATTGCAAGTATTGTAGGGGGACACAACAATTATAGCTTAGGGTTTTAGTTTTACAGCATCTATATGTGGGAATGAGAGTCTCCCCGCTGCCAAATAAGGTTGCTTGCAATGTAGTTAATTAGAGGTATTCAATGGGGTTTATAACTTCAAGAAATCCAAGATCATTCGAAATTTATAAAAGTAACAATTAAATGATAATAAAAAAATATGTTGTTTGCTCACTTCAATGTCGTTCTTCAAATAGTTAAACACAAGAGCTTGAATATTAACAGCTTCTCCTCTAACAACGGAATACGGAAGATTTAGAGTTACAAAGAATGGTCGGAACACCTCAACCTTCATGAAAAGATAATTTGATTAATTAATTGCATTATATGATTTGATTAAATTCACGAGTTGGGGAGTAAGGCAAGTAGCGATAACAGGCCGAACCCTCGCGGCAGATGAGGAGGTAGGTGTAGAGGATGTGGGAGAGGGGAAACTTGCAGCACCGGACTTTTTTTTTTTTACCAACCACCCATGTAGGTACTAACATGGGCTTGCGCTCCTTAACTTCAGTGATCTGGTGTGTCCAACGCACCTGGGCTGCAGCAACGCATTTTGATAAGCAGAACTTCTTATATATTTCTGGACTGCGATGACAGTTCACTTAAATCTGTCGATGTGTATTCACTCACCTTTTTGGTATTGTCAGCTAGTCCCAATCCCGTCTCATCATCCATTGCAAAAGCCGAAATCACCCATGACGTAATGGTATCTGGAACTTCCGTTTTTAAAGTGGCTTTGCCATCCTTTCTGTAACAATCATGGGCCAAAATGGCCAAATGTGAGTTCAGAACTTTCAAATTGTCATGCTGCAACATTATTTAGAGTGCAAATGTAAAAATTATTTCTTGAGTAATTTTTAAGCGAATGATAACTCTAAATTAATATTGCAGCATCTTGACTTAGAAAAGTTTTAATTCACAAAAATCTCACTGCATCAATTAATTAAGCAAATATATCACAACATCCCTCATGCAAATTAATAAACACCAGTTTTTCAAGCAGTTGGTTAGTGCAACATGAAAGGCATAAAGATAGAAAATTTTACGAATTTACCAAAGAAGTAAAAGCAACAGCGAGGATGATTGAAGAAAAGATCCACAATAAGGGAAATTTAGATGCTTCACTGCTGTTGACATGACATTTGACACATTTTTAAGTTGACTCAGGAGCCAATCCTGGCTAAGCCTCAAAGAGAAATAAATTTCTACCACATGTTATCGTGGTTGAATAAAATACGAGAGAAGAAACCTTCAACGTTCAATTTCAATCACAACGTTAAACTGACGAACACAATTAAGCACCATAATTTTGAAGGATTAAAGTAAATTTGATCCCTAGCATCCGAAATTCAAGATGTCTTTCATTTTCCATTTCCTATTCTTTAAAAAAACTCAATTTTTGAAGGCTAAGGGTGAAAGTCGACAATGACGATACGAACGATGAGGCAGAAATGAGCAACTGCGCATGCTAACTTGCTGGTCTGCATTTCGTGAGAATGGGCTGTTGCTCATTTCTGCCTCTTATCGTTCGTATCATAATCGACGACGTTCCCCACTAACTAACTCTTTAATATTGTAACAGTAGCCTTAGTTACAAAATAATGTAACTACTTTTGGGCAAATAAACTATTCACTTATTACTTTAAAAGTTCACGATGTTAGTGAGAAAAACGTAGAGCTAAATTGATAAACAACAATTTCTTATAAATTTTGCCTTCTTGGTGTTTTAGGGCCCTTCAACTACAAGGTCATTCGAGCCCCGTCCACTGCATAGTTATTGTGCAGAGACTGCACACACTACACTGATGCGACGATTGTTGGATATTAGTGGCACCCAGTTTTCCCAAGTGGCCACCCATGTTAGTACTAGCTGGGGTTGCATTGCTAAACTTTAGTGGTCAGACGACAACTGGTGTGTCCTACGCAATACACCACTCCCTATTGCTTGAGGACACAATCGATAATATAGGTTTGAGAGGTTCAATTGCCAGGGTTACTCTCCACTGCCAAATTGGCATAATAAAATACCCTGAATTATATCCTACACTACACCAGAATTTGCACTGTATATACAACTACTGCCTGTTAATAAAAGGTGAGAATTATTCCATTTCTCATTAATGTTTAGCCATACTAGGGATTTTGCAATTAGACAGGGTGAACGTAACGAAAGATGAACACAAGGAGTCAATTCGTCCTCTAATGTTTTGTCTTGGCTCGCGTTTGGCTACATTGCAATTATCCTTTCCCAATAATTGTGTGCCATCTAGTGAGTGCTAGACAAAACACATTTTGCTATAAGTTTATATGTTAATGTCTGCCACTTCAGTTGCAATCCACAAAACATTTCCTTTTGCTTGTAACATACCTAGTTCCATACGACCACACTAAAGCACTAATCACATCAATGTTGTTGAAATTTTGATTACGTATTGTGTTGGTGCTTTACGTAGGAGCACCAGCGCAATTCCTTAAATGTAGCACTTTTTTGGAGTACGTCACGTGCAGCAGACAGCAGGTGGCAGTCTGCGTGTTTTCTGAGCATACAGCTCAACCGTCAGCCCATCAGAATCTTGTGGGACTTACTTGAGGCTATTTGAGTTCACTGGTAGTCAACTTTACTTTTCTGTGGTATAGTTACTCTGCGGTGTCGTGACGTCACCACTTTTTGTGCTGGTTCGTCTGATTTGGCACTAATAGCTTTAGCATATGGTTGTAGAGAACCAGGCATGACAGTGCTGTAATGAGGGCATGGCGGAGAAGGCGCCCGCCATGGCCGCAACTGGGTTTGGGACACAAAGCAAAGAATACTGACCCAGTTGAGAGTCGCCATGGTTTTTAGGCCTAGTTCCATACAGTAGTGCGCTAGCACTATTAGCGTCGAATCAGACGACATTGCACAAAAGCAGTGACGTCACAACACTACTTCAAGCGCCACAGAGTAGCTATGCCATGGAAAAGCAAAGGTGACTGGTAGTCAACTGAAATTGCGTCATGCAAGTCCCACTGGATTCCGATTGGCTGGCGGTTGAGCAGTCTGCTTGGAAAATGGCGGAGGATAAACTGAGACATGACGGTGACGCGACCTGACTCCAAAAAAACTCTACATTTAAGGAATTGCGCTTGCGCTCCTTCATAAAGCGCTAACACAAGAAGTCATCAAAATGTCATCAGCGTTGACGTGATTAGCACTTTAGTGTGGTGATAGGGAACTAGGCATTATTTCACTTGACCATTCTAATCTACATGAATCAACCCCAACTGTCACATTGCAATTACAGTAGTAAAATTTAAATTGTTACATTCCAAGTTTTAATATTATTTTGCCATTATTTGGTTATCGAGAGGCGCAAGTTCGCGACTTACCACAGGCGCTTCATACCCTCATACAGGACTATGTAACTTATGTGGAAATATAATAAAAATAGTCAAATCTTCATTAAAAATTAAGTTCGAAATATTTCCAGCTACACATTCTTCAAGTAAACTGGAGTATGATGCGAGATTATCTTCAGAATGCAAATTTTATTATGAAAAGCCCCACTGAATAATATTTTCAATTCCATCACAGAGCCACCCAAGATCTACCATTAAATTTTCAAAAGTAGAGTTCATGTATAGGCGTTTGAATCATTTCTATTGCAATAAATATTAATATCCCAAATTGATAGTTAGAAATTCAAGTAATTAACGCATATTCTACCCGATTAATAAGCATGTCACATTTTTAAGTAACCCATGTACCGGCTTCATTATTTGTTAATATTTTATTACTACAACCCAATTAGTACCCATTAAATATTTAGTTGCTGAATTCTAAACACATGAAACATTATAAAATAGACGGCTGGCGCGGAAACTAACAAAAACATTTCCACTATGGAATTATCGTCCCACGAAAAGCCCTATCCCTATGCTTATTCCAAACTCTAGGCCAGTGGTGGCAAATCTGTGATCCACCGTGCAATTTTATGAGACCCAAGAGTGAATCACATCTAGTTTATCGTCTCATAAACAACAGGCGTGGAAGCAGGTTGTCCGTACGCAGACCCGACCCTGCCACAGACGGGGTATGACGATGATCTCTATTTGCTACTTTAATAAACTTTATTCATTAATAATAATAATTTATTTTCATAATATTAAACAGTGCTTGCGCCTGACCAGCGGACAACTTTTTGCTTTGATTCGCCTCCACTGCTCTAGGCTAACGGCACACTGCGAATTCAAATATTTTACGTCACAATTCAGGGGTTCAAATTGTTACTCGTTCTACGCGTACATTTTTACTCCTTGAAGCAAGAGTTCTTCCCTTACCCGCCTTGGTGGCGTAGGAGGTAGCCTGCTTGATTACTGCGTCAAGGATCCAGGTTTGATACTTTATGGATGTAAGAGGTCCCGAGTGCGTATTTCTTCAGATGAGAAGTAAAATCGAGGTCCCGTGTGGTGTGCAATGTTATTTGCACGTAAAATAACCCTCTCTATTATGCAACGGGTAGATGATGCAAAAATTTCCAGGTGTAGTAGCTCGCCCCCTCTCCCCGGCTTCGGGGAAGTGTCCCAACGAACAGTAGTGACGATAAATAAGCATAGGGGTGTCAGCTTTGGTCGGCAGCCGGCTGCATAGAAATACCGTCCAATATATCATCTTTGTGTCCATTCAGAGGAGCAAGATGGGTACCAGACCTTGAGATAGGAAACGGATCCAGAAGTGCTATTTTCATAGCAAGAATTCTTCCCATCTGACGAGAGGTGATTGGGGGGAGGGGGCGGGCTTCTTTAGGGATTCTCTTGCCCGAAAGAAATCACATGTCTTAGCTAGGATAGATTCTTCTAACATTAGTTTTCGCCACTATGATGAGAAAGTTCTGAGAGATTCACGCAAAATTCGTAGTGGCAAAAGAGACACAGATTTATCTCCCATCTGATCTAATGAAAGGAGTACCTAGAGCTTCCATCCCCTTCGGGCAGGATCGAACCTGGACTCATCACCTGATGTGTAAAGCACGTGCATTCCCTACATTAACCTATCAATACGCCAAACAGTCCTTCCTTCACAATCTCACAATTACCGGGATGGTAGGCTGCAGAGCTGAGACAGTTTGCTATCTATCGCAATTAACATTAATCTCCTGCAAATATTGAAGCTGAACGAACGAGATTTTCGTGGGTGTTTCTAATTATGAAATGATTAGCATTTAGATACCAGCTGCGTTTCTTAGACACTCATAACACAGTCGTGTTCATACCCAGCCAAGTGCAAATCCCATATCCACGTTTCTGGAAAATGACTCCGAATGGTAACTTTCTCAGGAAAACTCTCCGCCCGACCTAAAGAAGGAGCTGTTGTACTAGGTGGATATGTGGCAAGCATTGGCCCTCGAACAATCCCAGAAGATACATAACCTATAAGCAGAAAAAAAACTTAAATAGCTGCCAGTCAAAAACTCAAAATGGAGTTTTCTGACTGTAGCAATGCGCGCACGCAGAGGCGTATGCAGACCACGTAACCAGTGTACGATGTTAACAGGGAGTTTTATGCCTGGTTCCGTATACCCACGCGCTAACGCAATTACCGTTGAATCAGACGACACAGCACAAAAAATGGTGACGTCACACTGCTACTTGGGGTGTCGCAGAGCAGCTATGCGTGACGGTAGTTGAGTTGACGGGAGCCGCTCCGATTGGCTGGCGGTTGAGAGCTGTCTGCTTGACGGCGGTGTGCGGTGACTCCAAATAAAGCGCTGCACTTAAGGAATTGCGCTGGCGGTCCTTCATAACGCACTAGCATAAAACGTCATCAAAATGTCATCAGTGGCGACGTGATTAGAGTTGAAGTGTGGTGATACGGAACTAGGCATAAAAGTTTAATTTTTTTAAAAATTGTACGCTAATCACGTGGTCGATGTATGTTATTGCGTGCGTACGTCGACGTTTTAATAAAACTCCCTAATAAAAAGAGTATTTAAGGGCAACGTTTGTCAACTTAATGGACTTCACAGGAACATCATCTACTGATGGATAGCAGCAACTTGACGCCTGCTATCAGGCATATTGTCTATGCCAGTTCTATGCAAATCTTACACCACATCGTATGATTGGCAAATCGTACACCAAAACGTATTCAGAATACATGCTAAGTGTTTTCATCTGTGCAGTTCAAATATCGTCTGCTTTACGCTGCATATGTTGGAAAACAATGCAGCCAGGAAACTCTCTAAAGCAGCGATTCTCAACCTTTTTTTTTCGTCACGGCACACTTCTAATACTGTAATTTAAAAATTTGGCGGGACACTAACAACGATGAATTTAGGGGCACACAAACGACAAGAAATATATACCGTAAAATCTCACGTAGTGCCCGCGGATTATACGCGAAACATAGGGTCATTTTGTGCGGACTATATGCAAGGGCGGACAATATATGAGTGCGGACTCTAAATGAAACCAGGGGGTACTCAATGAAAACTGCTCTTCATTTTCTGAACATTTTATTCCACTTAACAACGCGACTTTACACTGTACGTTCTTATTTATATGATAGTGCAATATAAAATCTTTCACATTTCAATTTCATCGTCACAGCAATCTGGCATTTCATGTCCAAATTCATTTAATCCCATGCCCCTACATGTTGCGCCACTGCTACAGTAGGAATTTTAAAATGCGGACTATATTTGAAACATACCCATCACTAATGCGGACTCCACAAAGTCCAGTCCAGTGCGGACTTTACGTGAGATTTTACGGTAAGTTGTAACCTAATCCCCTGCAATTAACCCGCCTAGTAGCACAGTGGGTAGCACACTCAGTAACTTCATCAGCATTTCGAGGTTCAATACTAAACCGAGGCGGGTTGGCCCTGAGAGAGGTCCCGAGTGTGCCTTCTTTCGGATAAAAAGTAAAACTGAGGTCTCGTGTGGTGTACGATGGCATCCGTTTCAGAAGGAACCCTTTCTACTATGCATCCGGTTGATGACGCCAAATTTCAAGGTGTAGGAGCTCGCCCTTTGGCGTCCTTAGAATGCCCCAATGAATAGCAGACCGACGATAAATAGGCATAGGGGTTGCAGCTCTGGTCGGCAACCGGCTGTGACAAAGCACTGTCTAATATATCGCCCTTGTGTCAATTCAGAGCGACAAGATGGGAACCCGACCCTGCAGTCAATGTTCCCTCTAAGCTGCGTGCATGTGTTGCCCCGCACACGGGCCAGATCCCCGTGCACAGGGAAATGTTCCCCACACACGGCTGGTAGATGACATTAATTTGATGTGCACTGGGCTACTGGAATAACCAGTTAAATCAGTAAAAGTGCACTTTAATGGTAACAGACGAACGCTAATGCGGTATTAACTGCATACCCTAGTGCAGTGGTTCTCAATCTTTTTGAAGTCAGGGAACACTAAACTGACATTTTGCTAGCACGGAACACTTACAATTCAACATAAACTTTAAAGCAGGTTGTACACTTTCTACACTTCGTACTTACTACATCATCATACCCTTATCCCGCCTGTGGCAGGGTCGGATCTGCGGGTTCTAGCCCTCCACCCCCGTTTATCTCTCCCCTAGTTCCCCGTCCACCCCACGTCTGCTTCAGTCTCCCCCTGCCCCGGGTGCTACTGACCACCTTCATTCTTGGCAAGGACCTAACGAGCTCCTCCTCCCCTCTTCTCATGACGTGCACATACCACCTCAGCCTATTCTCCCTCATTTTTTATGCAATGTCCACCACCCCAGACTACATCTAATATGCCCATTCCTAATCCTATCAGCTTTCGACACGCCACACATGTGCCACAGCATTCGTATCTCGGTTACTCGCATTCTATTTACGTAGCTCTTCCTCACTGCCCAGCACTCTGATCCATATAGCATAGCTGGTCTAACCACTATCCTGTAGAACTTCCTTTTCAACTAGATTGGGATCCTCCTATTACACAGGACTCCGCTTGCCTGTCTCCACTTCAGTCACCCCGTCCCCCATTGATTCTGTGGGTCACATCAGAGTACCTCTCCATTGCCTTATTTGTGCATTAAATTTTTTTGCAGATCACTTGAAGTTGTTTCACAGAACACCAGTGTTCCGCAGAACACGCTTTGAGAACCACTGCCCTAGTGGGCCTAGTCCTAGACCATGAATAAAGCTTTTTATATTATTACATGTAGACTATATGCTACACCTCAAAATCCCCATTTTTCATTGTTATTGTTACGCTATATTTTTTAGTTGGTGAGAATGATATGTATACAACATGTATAAAGTTAAATTTTTATTGTCTTATAATTGTTTTTGGTGCAAATAAAATATGCAAATTTTGCACACGCAGAGTTAAGACTCCATTCACTTATAATCAAATTTGCACATGAGACTTGGCTCCTTAGAGGGAACTTTGCCTGCAGTTGGCAGGAAAAGTTAGGAATTTCGTTGTAACCTAACCCTATGCACACATCAAGCCTTGTTACCCAGTAGTCAGATTTGAAATATTGATGCCCATTGGTGCAGATAGCCCCTCCTAGAAGGGTAGAACCGATTGAAGAAACTACAGTTGGGTCTCTTTTTATGCTCTAAAATTAAAACTTATTTTGGAGGTGATTTGAACATTTTTAACCATGATAATATAGAAGAACTGCTGGTGGATGATGTCTTCAATGACGATGATATTATTAAACTAACTTTAGGTGCAGGCTGGTGTCATACCTCAAAGTGTCCCCCAGACACATTTAGGCAATTTAACACATACCTCAAAGTGTCCCCTGGACACATTTAGGGAATT
>JAAFCE010007744.1:26194535-26217882 GCA_013389805.1 Trigoniulus corallinus
AATTTAACACATACCTCAAAGTGTCCCCTGGACACATTTAGGGAATTTAACACATACCTCAAATCGTCCGCTTTCACGTCAAAGCGTCTCGGCCGTTTTCCATTACCCAATATGAGGCGCGTTTTGGCGATTGACCTGGTCAATTGTGGTTTGACCACAATCTCATGTTTGGTCTGACCAAAAGAACTGACCAAAGGGGATCGCCAAAACGCTTTGGTCAGACATTTTGAGACCCGTGACAATGAATTAATAAAAATGAAGAAAAGGAATTCCCTTAACTTAAAACCAAATCCACTACAATAAAAAAAAACAATTCCCTAAAATAAAAAAAAAAGAATCCACAAAACTAAAAATTACGAATTCATTAAAATGAAAAAAAAACCCACTAAACTAATTCATGAACTAAAAAATGAATTCACTAAACTTAAAAAAAAATAAATTTGATAAACTTAAAAAAAAATGAATTTCCTAAACTAAAAAAAAATACTAAATTAATACAAAAAACAGATTTGTATAATTTTAACTAATTATCGGTACCTTCCATCATCTGCTACAACTGGTTTGAGCATGCGCCATTTTTATTTTTCTTTGACCAAACGCACAGACCACGCTTTTATTTTGGTCATGTTGGTCATCCTTTGGTCTGACCAAAGTTGACCAAAGCAATGGACCAAACCAGCGTGTGCACCACCAAAACGCATTGTTTCTGAAACAATGTGACCAAAAGTGATTTGGTCGATCGCCAAAACGCGCTTTAAGTTATTTTGATAGAAAGTGCGCGTTGATTCACGTTCCACATGTGCTCTGCAGAAAAGAAACAAATTTGGGCATCTGCATTCGGAACTAGATGGTGGGCACTTTGAGGTACTCAAAAATTGACGTGTTGACACTTTGACGTGTGACACCGGCATCCCCCACAGACAACCCAGCCAATATCCCTGCGTGTTCCAGACGCCTGACTGGAGTGTCTCCAATCAGAACATGTTCAGGGAACCTGCAGCCCCGACCCTTCCGCAAGTGGAATACGGGTATGATGATGATGATGATGGTCAAAACAAAAGCCTGCAGAGAGTGAGAAAAAAATATGTTTGTGAAAATGTATCGTCTATATCAAATAGATCTATTGCAAAGATAGTTATTCCTGATGATGAAAGTGATTTAAAAAACAGTTTGCAGATGATGCATACCCTTACCAGATAGGCAATTGAATTGAAATACAATTTTATTTAAGGTTCATATAAATCTTTTTCAGCTTCCCAGAGAAATTTATTAAGAAACCTATTTTCTTTAACATCAACAAACTATTTTTATGCGGTTGTACATTCATTTTAATTCGATATTTCGGAGTTAGGCGAATTTTAAAAATTATGGAACGTATCCGTCATTCTTCCATAGACTTATAGTCTCATTTTATGCGAATTCTTTTTATTCGATTTTCTGAGGAACGTATCCCCCTCATAAAATGAGACCTGACTGTACTTGGCTAATGTCGCTTATTTATGGGTATTCGCGGCATACCAAAGTGCCACGGCACAATGCTTGAGAATCGCTGCTCTAAAGAAACAAAATCTAAAATAGTCCAATTACGCACACATAGTAATAGATGGATGCAGGACACACCGACTGCGTAAGCCACCTCTTACAACATGTGTGGCGATCCTTGCGAAGATCACATGGCATTAAAGGAATTCCAAAATGGGACAACCCTGAAAAACCGGCAACCTTTTTCAAGCTATTGCACCTACATAGGAAAGTGCGCCACGGAATACTGACACATTTCTTCTACAGGGGCCATATTGAAGAACAAAGGTAGTGACCAGCATTAGTTCTTTTCCTGAAGTGTGATCATTATGCTTTATAATTTGAAGGACAGTAATTTTCTCTTATAACACCAGCCAGCCGTCTATTTTAGGCTATCATAACGTAGTCATATTCATACCCAGCCACATACACATCCCATATCCAAGTTTCTGGAAAGTGACTCCGAGTGGTAATTTTTGGAGTAGAACTTTCCCAATCTGCTGAGCTGGGAATAGTAGAGGGCCGCATTTCCAAAGGAGAAAGTGTAGTAAACATTGGCCTAGGAACAATTCCAAGAAATGGATCACCACCTGAAAGGGAAAATGGCAGGAAACTTAAATGAATCCAAAATGTGAAGGAAAGAAAAACATTTCCATGGTTTAAATTAAAACCAGAGCAGTCATAAAAGACTATTGCTGCATGCCCACCACCAGTTTTGTAGGTTGCCACAAAAGAGATACACACTGCTTGCAAATATGAAATATAAGCAATGTCCATTACTAGACCACTCGTTTCTTCAAACCAGTGGTCCACGAACTATGTGACCCACAGACTACTTGATATATGCACATTGGAATCCCGCAGGATAAGCTTATTCAAGATACTGTTAACCCTCTATGGACCATTGTAACTCTCAAGTAACATTGGGTATTTTAACTTCTTGAAGGTTAAGTAATGGTGTTATATCCTCTATGCCCCATTAAAACATCAAAGTAACAATATGTCTACAAGTTTTAGTACTACAGGAGCTATATTTGATTGTCTTTTCAATAGATGGCATGGTTCTTATTGAATGTCATGAGTGAACTCCATACCTACTTTTGGGATTTTCCCCTCTTAGAGTTGTTCATATTTTGGCTTGTGGATAGAAATATTTAAATTTATAGCATATTCAGCAGTATTTCAAGAGAGAATTGGTAAGATTTATTTATCCCAATTAGTGTAAATATTATATAAAGTTGTAAATTTAGCTTTGTAACTTACAAGTCACAATGGGGAATGCATTTTGTGCACTGCATTTGTTGATTTAGATTTCAGAAGAGAAGAATGGATACAACAAAATCTATTTCCTTTGCTATTAGGGATATTGCTCCTTATGAATCAGAGGATTCTGAGCTTTCAGATGAGAATGATGAAGAATGCATTATGTCAGAGAATAAAACAATAATTGAAAGCTGCAGTGACTCTGACAGTGAATGTAGCATTACTATCAAACAACCAGGAAATGGAGCTTGCAATGCATCCCATGATCAAAAGGGTGAACTATTGGACAGTTCTTTAGATGCAGAAACTAGTTTTGGACCAAAATGTTTACCATGGAAGCAAGTAAAAAACCGAACAGCACTTGGAATTATTCCATGGAAAGGTTCTCTTCCTGATCATTCCATTCAACCTGAGTCACCAATGTTTTACTTTCGAAAACTGCTAGATGATGATATAATTCATCATATAGCTGAGGAGACCAACAAATATGCAGTTCAACTGGATCCTAGCAAACCAGTTACAGTGACAAAATTTGAAATTGAACAGTTCTTTGGTTGTTGTTTTTATATGTCTATTTTCAACTTACCTGCAACTAGAATGTACTGGAAAGCTCAGACCAGAATCAGTGCTGTTGCTGACTGCATGAGTCGGAACAGATGGGAACAAATAAAGACAATGCTACATGTAAATGACAACATGAAGCAAGGGAATTCAGAAGATAAATTATTCAAAATTAGGCCTCTTCTTGATTCAATAGTCAAAAAATTCAACCAATTTGAAATGGATGAGAAACTTTGTGTGGATGAACAGATAATACCCTTCAAAGGAAAACATTCTCTCAAGCAATACATGCAGAAAAAACCTAAGAAATGGGGATACAAAGCATTTGTACTTAGTGATGCTTCTGGAATTGTTGATAATTTTGAAATATACACTGGGAAGAAAGACGATTCCAATAATTCCCCTAGTTTAGGAGTAAGCTCAAATGTAGTTGTTAGATTGCTTTCAGTAGTGAAAAGAAATATGTTCCATAAGGTATATTTTGATAATTGGTTCACAAGTGTGAGGCTGATTGTAGAGCTACATAAAATTGGAATACTTTCTCTAGCTACTGTTAGACCAAACAGATTGTTAGGCTGCCAATTTTCATCAGATCAACAAATGAAAAGAAAGGGAAGAGGGTGCTTTGAAGAAATGAGAGTAGTGACAGATGGGGTTACTCTTACTGCAGTCAAACGGTTTGACAATAAAGCAGTTCACCTATTGAGTTCATTTTCTGCTGCTTATCCAATAAATAAGGTGCAACGTTTTGATTGGAAGAAAAAGGAAGTAATTGAAATTGAATGCCCAAACGTTGTGTTGCTGTACAATAAATTTATGGGTCGTGTAGATTTGGTAAACTCTTTGATTGCACTTTATCGCATCAAATTACGTTCAAAAAAGTGGTATCACAGATTAATTTTTCACCTTTTGGATATGGTTATTGTGAATTCTTGGCTTCTTTATAGAAGAGATTGCAAAGCTTGCAATCTCAAAAATAAGGAGCAGCAAACATTGCTAGAATTCAAAGCCGATATTGCTGCAGCACTCTGTCAAGAGAGAAAGTGTGCAAAGAAAAGAGGCAGACCAACATCTTCACCACTGGAAGATAAAATAAATGAAAAAAGACGAAGAGGTCCTACAACTGTAATGCCTGGTATAGATGTCAGAATGGATGAAGTGGCTCATTGGCCAGTTTTCCTGGATAAGAGAGGACGTTGCAAGAAACCTGGATGTTTAGGTGTTACAAAGATTATGTGCTCCAAACGCAATGTATATTTGTGCTTTACCCCAAATTCAAACTGCTTTTTTGGATTTTCACACAACTTGAATATTTTCGAAGCATTCAAGTTGGGTGCAAATCATACATAGTGAACCATTGTGACTTTAAAGTTACAAACCACAACTTTAATTAAAATTTGCATAAAAATTTATTATTACAGTCATATAGTCATATTGAAACTGTATTTTGACTATTTTAGAAAAAAATTTTTCCCTAATGTTTTTCATAATTTGGGTCATAGAGGGTTAAATCACTATCATTCCACTCTTATGCCGCCTAAGGCAGGTTGCGTCTGTAGGTTCCAGCCTTGCACTCCAGGCTATTACCAACTAATCCCACATCTTCCCCTCAAGCTGCCATATCCCTACGAATAAGTGTAGGTTGGTAAAACTCCAAAATTATAAGTTCGTGAGGAGCTTCAAGGACATGCACGTGCCACACACTAGTATTTTACAAAAAGGCGGTAGTGGATTTGAGAGCTATAATTAGTAGATGCCACCACTATGCATAATGCAAAACTGTCTCTTTTTAGTTATCTCCCATTTACCACTCTTCCCATATTAATTACTGTTTTTCCCACTTCCATAACGCCAAAACAAAACTCTAATATTTGGATAATGCCTATGCCATAGGAGATAAAAAGGGGTATACATATAATTAAGAGCTGTGACGTCTTGCAATAATTGATTGACTTATCACAGGCTGAAGTCAATTTTTTTTTAATATGTTGGTGTTAGCCTCGTGTGAACGATTTATCACAACGTTTACAGGTAGTAAATATGGTAATAAAACAACAGAGGAGTGGGAAACAGGAGATGAGCTGAAAAGCGATCGAGTTTTGCATTATGCATAATGGCGGTAAACACAGTGACGGCATATAGTGGTGAAGGTCCCCAAATCCAGATACAAGGATGTGACACGTTCCCATATCTTGGTCACAAAAGATGGGAACATGGCTTAGTTCATGTCAATATGGTAACAAAAAATGATAACTTTTTGCCTTGCATGCACAAATCGATTTTCGTCTGCTTACATTGGTTACCATAGGTGGTTGACAGTAACACAAAACTTTCTAATCTAAAACTCGCTACTGTTCTGAATTCTTGCTACGATTCTGAATTCAGATGAAATTTAATGTCAACTTCACCCTAATTAAAGTCGCAGGAATTAATATGTGCTCTGGTATGCTCTAAGAATGTTACAAGTACAGTGGAACCTCGATTTGCGAGCACAATTCGTTCCAGAAACGTGCTTGTAATCCAAATCACTCGTATATGAAAGCGAATTTTCCCATAAGAAATAATGGAATACAGTATAAATTAAAATTACATAAAACAAATTAACTGCACTTTGCCTTCAGAAAGAATCGTGTCAATGTGAGGGAGACCAGAGAGAAAAAAGGGGTGCTAACGAACACTCACTACATTTGGACACAAAACAAAAAAAATTATTCTTAGGATCAGTTTTCCAGAGCAACAGGGAAATAGATTCTGACGTGACCCATAGAATTAATGCAGGAAGGCTGAGGTGGAGGAAAGCAAGTGGGGTCCTGTGCGACCGCCAGGTCCCAATAAAGTTGAAGGGCAAAGTATACAGAACCGTCGTTAGGCCCGCTATCCTGTATGGCTCAGTGTTGGGTAGTTAGGAAGAACCATGAAAAGCAAATGGAAGTGGCTGAGATGCGAATGCTGCGCTACATGTGTGGGGTGTCAAGATCCGACAGTTAGAAACGATTACGTTATGGGTGGGAGATATTGCTGAAAAGATGAGAGAGAATAGGTTGAGGTGGTATGGACATGTGATGAGGAGGGGAGAGGAGGAGCTTATTAGGTCCATTGTGGGACTGCAGGTAATTGGGGGCACCAGAGGTAGAGGATGACCAAAACGGATGTGGGAGCAGGTGGAGATGGGGGAGGGGGACTTGGTGGGGCATAGGCGGGAGTGGAGGATTAGAACCCGCAGACCCGACTCTGCTTCAGGTGGGAGAAGGGTGAGATGATGATGATGAATGTTCACCATATCCTAGTTGCATACTTCTGGCAAGCTCTAACACTAACTACTCAAGTGAATGAATGCAGCGAATTCTTGAAAAATGGATTTCTGTATAAAATACAGGGTTACTACAAAAGAATCATTCGTTTTCAAACTGCTATTTTTTCCTAAGTATTACTTGTACAACAATGATACATCCAAAGAACTGGAAATGCACTTGGTTTCCGTTGTGTACACCAGTTGGCAGCACGAGTGTATTGCTTGCACAAAATAGCGACAAAACAAGAAAATAGTTTTTGGCGTGTTGGAATATGTGAGATGTAGGCCTACATCTGTCATAACAGTGCACTGTGTATGCAGATGAGAATATGAAAACTAACTGCCATGTAAACAGCATCGGCAATACAACTGATATACAGTGGAACCTCGATTTGCGAGTTACTTGATCTACGAATATTTCGCTAGACGAGCAATATTTTTTAATAAATTTTAACTTGATTAACGAGCGATGTCTTGCAATACGAGCAGTGCTGCTGAAACGAATTTTTTTTGGTTATGTATTGCATTGTATTTATTTTTCTATACAAATTTATTTATTTTTTTCTTGCGTTCCACTGCATACTTTAAAAGTTAAGAAGTCAAGAATTCCCTGCATTCATTCACTTGAGTAGTTAATGTTAGAGCTTGCCAGAAGTACGCAACTAGGATATGGTGAACATTCATCATCATCTCACCCTTATCCCACCTGAAGCAGAGTCGGGTCTGCGGGTTCTAATCCTCCACTCCCGCCTAAGCCCCACCAAGTCCCCCCCCCCATCTCCACCTGCTCCCACATCCGTTTTGTTCATCCTCTACCTCTGGTGTCCCCAATTACCTGCAGTCCCACAGTGGACCTAATAAGCTCCTCCTCTCCCCTCCTCATCACATGTCCATACCACCTCAACCTATTCTCTCTCTCATCTTTTCAGCAATATCTCCCATCCATAACGCAATCGTTTCTAACTGTCGGATCTTGACACCCCACACATGTAGCGTAGAATTCGCATCTCAGCCACTTGCATTTGCTTTTCATGGTTCTTCCTAACTACACAACACAGCCATACAGCATAGCGGGCCTAACGACGGTTCTGTATACTTTGCCCTTCAACTTTACTGGGACCCAGCGGTCGCACAGGACCCCACTTGCTTTCCTCCACCTCAGCCATCCTGCATTAATTCTATGGGTCACGTCAGAATCTATTTCCCCGTTGCTCTGGAAAACTGATCCAAAGAATCATTTTTTTGTTTTGTGTCCAAATGTAGTGAGTGTTCGTTAGCACCCCCTCTCTTCTATCTGGTCTCCCTCACATTGACACGATTCTTTCTGAAGGCAAAGCGCAGTTAATTTGTTTTATGTATTTTTAATTTATACTGTATTTTGCATTAATCATTTTTCTATGAAAGCTTTTGGGTTGTAGAACGAATCACCTAAGTTTCCATTATTTCTTATGGGAAAATTCGATTTGATATACGAGTGCTTTGGATTACAAGCACGTTTCTGGAACGAATTGTGCTCGCAAATCGAGGTTCCACTGTATTGGTAAACAGCATGGGAGGGTTGGTCAATTCTTCCGTCTAATTAATTAATAGGCTCCTCGGGACAGCACAAAGGAGGTAAAAGAAACAGCTTATATTTCAATGGTACGACCAGTTTTAGAGTAATGTAGTGCAATTTGGTTTCCCTTTAGGCATGACTTATCTTGGGAAATTGAAAGAATCCAAAGGGGCCAACAAGAATTGTACTCCACAGCTTTTCTTACACGGAGAGTGTATCTTACATGATTAGGGAATTTGGATGGGATACGCTAAGCCAGAAGCGTGCATATCACAAGCATTAACCTTTTTTATCAGACTGCTGCTGATGGGGCGCAATGCATTTTTGGTTGGAAGTGTGTCCCTGCTCAAGTAGAAGGGAAGAATAGATCATTAATATAAATTGAAGGAGATAAGGGCACATGCAGACACATACTACTGGTCCTTTTTTTTTACCCAGAACCATTCAGCAATGGAATACCCTTGGAAAGGATAAAGTTGAGGGGTTTCTGAAGGGGAAGGCCACGATTGCAAGTATTGTTGAGGGGGACACAAGAATTATGGCTTGGGTTTTAGTTTTACAGTATAATGTGGCTACCTCCCCGTCTCCACGAAGTTCAGTATGTCAACCTGATTTCTATTTCAAAATCATGTAGTGTTTATTTAACATGCTTAAAAAATACTACTTTCGTATTTAAATGAATTTTTCTATTCAGCTCGAATTCTGAGAAAGCGATTATTAGGTGCTGTATAAACTGGTCATTTTGTGAATTCGATTCACACACAGGTAACAGATCGTCTTATAACGTCCTGCTTATAAGTCTATGCAACTAGCATGTCAGAAATTTTGGACCTTGCAATCAATTTCTCACAAAGAACAACCAGAGATGAAATCAAGAAATTACAATTAACAATAAGCTAAATATCACCGCCAAGAACTGATGAGAAGAACAGGCTAATAGCACCAATAGCACAAACAGGCAGAGAGGCTTATGATTAAGATATCATAGAATAATCAGAAAATACATTATATTAATAGTACCCTGCCACGATTGACTCCCATGCAAACGTTTCCTGGAAGTTTTTGCGTACTGTGGGTTTAAACGATTTCAGCTCATTATCACTATTAACATCATCATCACTTAGAGCTTCCGAAAATAATTCTTGAGGTGGTTCTTCAAATACTACATCACCACTAGCGATTCTAAGGGATGAAGACTCTAAAAAAAACACATGTCTTTACCAAGTGGGCTATATAACTTCTAATCGAATGTACAGTATATTAATGTAGAAGTTTTGGTATTCCTTTGTACGTCAAAAGACAATGCCACAAGTCACTTTATACTCACCCAGTCAATATGGGCATTACCATTCATAACTGATTTCCCACGAATGGGAGGTGGGTCTCCAATCTAAAAGTCCCGCTGCAACATGCAAAAATGGAAAAATTTCTGGATGGGAATTTTATGCAACTGGTTAACGACTTAATGTAGGAACACCACAAATACATAAAGGCTACCCATTGACCTCTTTGGAGGAATTTTGGTTGCCAATGCCAGGGGGAGGAACGTCTTCATCCAGAAATTTCGGCGATCTAAACGTGTGCAGTGTCACCTATGTTTGATTTAACTTTAAATTAAGCTGAGACGTTGAAATCAACGCAGGCAAATGATCGAAATGATTACTTTTGGGTCAAATTCTTGTGCTGCGCAGTTTTCTGTATTAAATCATGTTTAAGAGCCAAGGTACCACTGAACTGTACTCCACTGAGTAAGGGTTCTCCAGGCTGAAAGCGTACCACGAAGGTCCTACTTTCCTTGCAAACCTGGGACATGTCTCTCTAGCACCCTAGAGAGAATCTCATGTCACACGGTTTCACCTTTGATAATGAATTAAGGTGGGTTGGTTTATATCAGACTAGAGATAGTGTGTGTGTAACGCCCCAAGATGCTTCCTGTTGGCAGTGGCCTTGATTATTGAATATGTAGTAAATTTATTGCAAACGAACGTTTTGTAAAGGTGGGTTTACACCGTTCACTTTTGATAATCATCCAGGATGATTCCCTCAAAGCGGTTGCCCAGTGAACTATGTAAACAAGAAGTCATCAAAGTGACCATCAATGATGACGGATGAACAAAGTCGGGTCAAGTTCAAATTTTTGTTCACTTTTGATGATTCACTGGAGTGATTAATTAAAAGTGAATTGTGAACCTGTTTTTCTTTCAAATTCATTTATTGAACCTTCATTTGGCTCCATCTTTAAAGGTCAACAACTAGTTAATGACCATTTTTGGACTTTTTGGGTGATGTGTAAACAAGAAGTGATTTCACTTTATGATTCACTTCAAGTGAATAATCCAGGATAATCATCAAAAGTGAACCATGTAAACCCGCCTTAAGCTCGTATGTGGGAAAACAAGACATCTACTACCTATACACCGCCAGGCAGAACCACACTTCAAGTCTGCTTTCCTCACATAGTAATACCCAATTTGCACTACAATTTCAAACTAGATTGAAATTCTATCCAGCTTGAAAGTTAGCCAGATCGAGTGAGAAGTTTGAAATGATTTAATTATGAAACACTGAAACCTTTAAAGTTGACTATGTCATATGTTGGCCAACCTCACTATGTTGACCATGCTGATGGTGCCCAAAATGCATGCTATACCGAATGTTGACCGTCTGCTAAGTTTACCACCCGTTTCGAGTTGACGAAAACAATTTATCCCAAGAGGATCAAAATAACAGGTTTCACTGCAGTTAGATATGTAACTGCAATAGAAGAACTTTTTAACCCTCCTTGGTGGCGCACTATTTCGATTTTGTAACAATTAAAGGTGAATTTAACACTATACAAAATAACAGGGAGGATCGCTTATTTGACATTAGCCGGTCCCCGCTGAAGACCCTAGCACCTGTCCTGGTGCTGGGTAATGTGCAATAGAATCCGAAACCGTCAGCTCATACTGAATATTGAATTCAATAGAGATGTCTGAGTTTTCCAAAAGCTTAAACAACAGCACCCTATACAGAAACTTGGATGACTGGGACATCACAAAATCACGTCACCAGCAACGAATATCGTTGAATTGGCTGAAATTTATCTGCGACCATTTTCTGGGGAGTAAGGCAAGCAGCCATAACAGGACGAACCCTTAGGAGGCTGCTCACGGGAGATGAGGAGGTAGGTGAAGCGGCTGAAGGAGGAGGGAAATTTGCAGCATCCAACTTTCTTTACCAACCACGTTGGTATTGACGTGGGATTGCGCTGCTTAACTTCAGTGATCTCGCGGGAACTGGTGTGTCCAACGCAACTTGACTGCACCTTTTTTCAATATGTAAAATAAAAATCGACTTTTGCAGGGCAACACTAACACAAGGTGACATTCAGACATTTGGCCATGCACGACAAAAGGTTCAAGATGAAACTTATCACAGCATGTAAAGCCAATTTAACCGTTACTCACCCAGCGATTTGACTAGTCCAAATCCAAGTCTCAATAAAAACTGTTCTTAATAGCGGTTTAATAATTTTAGGAGATCGCTCTACGGATGGTTGAAAAGATGGCCCCGGAATTCCAGAAATGGACATCGGAATCGTATCACATTCACAGTCAGATAGACCTCTATCCTGGCTAAGAGGACCTTCAAATTACATAGAAAGAGTAACTACTACATTCTTGTATTTGATACAACAGCCATGGTCATAATGCGAAGAGAATTTCAAATTACTCCCAAAACATCATGAGCGATGCTGTGCAAGTATCTTCCAATGTTTTCCTAGTAGACCCCTATGCCTCCTTCAGTTATCTCAAGTGCAGTCACCATTGTTAGCCAATTTAAGGGGAGTCACCAACATCCAATTCGCTACCTCAAGGCTGGTTCAGTGGCTAGCGCTACCAGCGAAAAGAGCGCGCGCGCAACCAACAAAATAGTGACGTAGAGCACCGTCACCAATACGAACTGCGCGAGGACTCGTTCAGTGGTAAGCGGCAGATAGGACACGCGCCGGTTGATTTTGACAATGTCCGCTAGGCGGCGTAATGATCGAACAATGGTGTCATGGCATAATGGGCGTCGTCTACAGTACAACCAACCAATCATAAGCGCGCGGGAGCGCTGCGCTCTGAAAGCAGTTGACTACTAGTCAACTGCACTTTTCCTCCCATTCCTCAACTCCCTCCCTACATAATTACGCGCCTACGTCATCCGTTTCTGTGTTGCTTCGTCTGCTCACGTGGTATCTGCCGCTCTTGCGCGTGCCACTGAACCAGGCTTAAAGGTTGCAATGGCTGCTCGGCACCCGGATGGAAAATTTTAGGAATTAAAGTATCAATAGTTAATAAGTAACATACAGTATTTAAGGTCATCATCATCTTTGTCTCGGCTACAGCAAGGTCGAGTCTACGAGTTCTGGCCCTGCACTCCCATCGATCTCTCAACAGGTCCCCATCAAGCAAAAATTCTATCATATCCCCTTCCGTCCAACCTTCGTCCACCTCTCCTTTGCCTTCCTCCATCCCGGATACATCCAAATTCTAAAATCCTTCTCTCGTCTCACAACATCAAATTTTAATCTACTAAGTATCACATTTCATGCAAACCACCCCCCCTCACTTCCACACTACATCTAATGGACTCATTCGTAATTATATTTACCTCTTCGACACCGCATTCTAATGCCTGGTTCCGTATACCCACGCGCTAACGCTTTTACCGTTGAATCAGACGACACAGCACAAAAAATGGTGACGTCACACTGCTACTTGGGGTGTCGCAGAGCAGCTATGCGGGACGGCACGCACGTCACGCTGCGTTCTGATTGGCTGGCGGTTGAGCTGTCTGCTTCAAAACTGGCGGAGGATAATGTAAGACATGACGGCGGCGTGCGGTGACTCCAAATAAAGCGCTGCACTTAAAGGAATTGCGCTGGCGGTCCTTCATAACGCACTAGCACAAAACGTCATCAAAATGTCATCAGTGGCGACGTGATTAGCGTTGAAGTGCGGTGATACGAAACTAGGCATTAATTACACCTGCCCTTGTCCTTGACGTAGCGTAGCATGTGCCTCTTACGCACTGCTTAACGCTGGTCCATACAGAATAGACGGCCGAATTACTGACCTGTAGAACACCCCATTCAGCTGTTATACAAAATTCCGATCACACAGAACCCCACTTCATCCATCCGACATTAATCCTAGCATCTGAATGTATTTTCCCATTTCTCCGGAATATCGACATCTGGGTATTACACATGTACTTCCTGAACCTTTTCATCACTTCATATCCACAAAGTACGTAAACCGATTCTCATTTCGAATCCAAAAACATGCAGTGCTTAACATTCTTCAACAAATATTAATTTCGTCTTTAAATGCCTTTTCAAATCAGACAGATTCCTGAAAAGCGGATTATTAATTAATACCTTGTAATAATCGTAATTACAAGACTCCTTATTGCCGTTTAAACCGGCCATTTTGTTATTCGATTTGAACACGGGCAACAGATTATCTTACAGCTACAGTAAAACCCCCACTATCCGGCATCCAGATATCCGGCATTACCATTTATCCGGCAATAAGAAATGGTACTCTGACGTCATAGGGAGACATTAAATCTTTGGGCCTACCTTTCCAATATGGCAATAAATGTTTCCAAACTATTATAAAATTCATGGTACATCAAGTGGGAATCATTTTACAATTATATTGCATTGCAATACGTTTACAAAGTGAGACAAATCAATTTACTCAAGCAAACTGATATTCAAGATGTTTCCAAAAATATGGATTCTGTATAATGTGTTCACATATATGACAGCTCTTAATATTTAAAAAAATAACATACAGTACTAGACATACTGGATTTCTCTTATATCAAGATGTACAAAATGCAAATATTTCTTTGAAATACTGTGAATGCATTATCAATTTTTCTAGAAATTGAGCCAGAACTTCAAATTTATCACAACCTTTCAAAAAATATATATACAGTATGTCAACTGATGCACTTATACAGCTCTCTGCAGTGCGTTTTCTGGAACCTGGTCCAACGCACAGGCTTTATGAAAATGCATCAAAATGTAAAATGTTTCCCCCCACAGAAGGCCCTGCAAAATATTTTTGAACATGGCCCCCAAAAGTTCACCCTGGCACCTCCTAACAGGTAGCTCTATCTCCTTGCCTGTGAGTAGCCTAATCATTAATAACTTTGTATCAAAGTGTTTCTAACGATTTTTTATGCTCAAAGACCAGTATGATGAGGACAAAAGGTGGGAAATTGTGCAAAAGTGACATGATTTTGAATCAAATAACTTCGCCTGTATTCACACCTTTCAACACTAATTTTTTAAGACTATTGTGTTGTAAATGGAAAAGGCATGTATAGTAGGTGCATTTGTTGATGTGTTCTTAAAAAAAGTTGAGATGAATGTGGATTTTTCTCTCATTTTGTAGTACAGGGAAGGTGTATTCATTCTTTTTGAAACACTGTTCATTTGATACACCCTTCAATATACGAGTGTTTCAGTTATCCGGAAAATTCAGTTGTCCGGCATGTGGTTGGTCCCAAGGATGCCGGATAATTGGGGTTTTACTGTACTTGCTTATCATCATTCCCTTATCACGCCTGTGTGGCAGAGCCAGGTCTGCGGGTTCCAGCCAACCCCTCCCTCCTATCTCCCACCAGGTCCCCGCCCACCCCACCCACTACCATATCCTTATGGACAACCTGCTCCCACGTCTGCTTCGGTAACCCCCTACCCCGGGTGCTTCCAACCACCTGCAATCTCAAAATGGATCTAACGAGATCCTCCTCCCCTCTTCTCATTACGTGTCTTCACCGCCTCAACCTAATTTCCCCTCATATTTTCCGCCATCTCCAATATAACGTCATTATCGGACGTGCATTAATGAATCAGTTTCGGTATTACTTTGCGTGCCAAAAGACAACGCGACAAGTCACTACACACTCACGCAGACAATATGGGCATTACCACTCATACAAAGGTACCCTCATAAAAAAAGTGGAGATCCTATGTCACCAGTTTGTGATAGCTGGTCTGCTCAAGCGCTATTCTCACAGGTGTCGCGTGCCACATAACGATTTAAAAATACAATCAAGTTGGTCAACTGGAAAAACTGGAAGATTTCCTTTAACCCAACTAAATTTTCCACTTCTCATTACGCTTGGCGCGAAACAAACTAGGATACCCACCGACGGAAAATTATTGAAAGTGTATCGCACGCATATTGAAACGTCACAAAATGGCATGCTACATTATACATGGGATGTACAAAATACACAGTAATCAACTTTACGTATAAGCCACACTCTTTCTTGCCCTCCAGTCACTAACTACGAGCAGCAAGCACCACACGCCAAAACTGGATTCACAATATCATAACGTACACTGATACAATTGTCCTTTTTCCTACCCGGATTGAATTTGATGCCAAATCCACGTTTCGGGAAAATGTTTTCGTACTTTAAAGGTATTCACAGCATTTACACCTTTACGCCGAACTTCTGTGTTTTGCTCACTGAAGGATCGTGGCTCTGAACGAAGTTTTCCGTCTGCGAAGGTGATAAAAACAATAAAGAACGTGATAAATTCAGACACCATGATCGTCAATCGCCCTTTACTGTCTATGGTACGGTCGGGTATAAAGATTTTTTCCAATCGATCTGGGGAGACCTGTGGAAAGTACTGGACATGTCATTTACACAGTATTCTGTCAAACGCTGTTCGTTTAATTAAAGTCAGCATAGGATTCATAATTTGGGTCAAACTCCTAAACAAGGAAATTCTGAAAATCCTTTAGTTGAGACGGATGACATTTCACCATCGCGATCAACACATCCAATTCCTAGTAGGATAACAGCTATCAGCCCAATAATAAATTACCTCTAATGCAGGGTTTTGCATGGTATGAACGCAGGTTCATTTCGTCTAATGCAGGGTGTGGACTTGTACACTGTATGTCCTAGGAATTTTCCAATTTAGACGCATATGATACGTAGGCCCTACATTAAATCTACTTTAGCAGTATATCAGTTGGCCCGAATGTAGGATTAAATTAAGTAAGCAATATACGCTGCCTTCGTCCAAGGGCAGTCCTAAATATATCCGGGGTGTAAAATTCGAAATGATTTTTTACGATAGATAAATATATAACTTTGCAACAAAAAGCAACATTGTAACCCGCCTCGGTAGCGCACTACTGCAATGTTGAAAAATAACAGATGTATTCACCATTATTCAAAATAAAAGCCAGCACCCTGGTAACCTTAGTAATGTGTAATAGACTCCAAAACCGCGGACTCGGGCTCAATATTGGATTCAATACAGGTCTGAGTTTTAAAACTGCGTAAATAACAGCACTGGTGGACGGTATTGGTTCCCTGTATACAGAAACTTGGATAACCCCGACAACACAAAGATTGTCACCATTGGACAACGCGCCATGCAGTCATTCGACCATGCAAAACAAAATGCTCAAGATGAAACCTATCAATAGCATAAGGCCAGTTCCACTGTTACTTCATCATCATCTTCACACCCTTATCTGGCCTAAGGCAGGTCCACTCTCGCCTATCCCCCACCAGGATCTCATCCACCCCGCACGCAACCACGTCCCTCTGCACAACCTGCTCCCACGTCCGTTTTCGTCTCCCCCTACTCATTGACACATGCCCATACCACCTCAACCTACTTGATCTCATCTTCTCTGCGATGTTACCCACCCCCAAACTACCTCGAGCGTACTCGTTGTGGACTCTGTCAGCACGCAACACCCCACTCGTGTAATGCAGTATTTGCGTTCTCCTCTCATGGTTCTTCCTTACTGCCCAACACTCAGTGCCGTATAGCATAGCAGCCCCAACTACAGTTTTGTGAACTTTACCATTAGGTTATTGCGACCCAGCGGTCACACAATATTCCACTTGCCTCTCTCCACTTTAGCCATCCTGCATTCATTCTACGGGTAAAGTCCGAGTTGATTTCCCCGTTGGTCTGAAACACTGTTCCTGGGATACCAAAACTCCTGCACACAGGTAGCACCATACTCCCACAACGAACCACACCCTCTTGGTGTGGTTGTTCATCGTCTCTCCTTGATCAAATTTTTGTCTTCTCAGGTGTTCAGATTTCACGAGTGGAAGTTTTCGTGACCATCGGCCGGATCATTCCCTGATACGCCTTGTGTCATCTATAGCCTGCCCCCCACGGTGTGTCCTCTCCTCGAGGAGGTTTATTCCTGCAAGACTTAATGTTTCTCTTGGGTCTTATCATCTCTCATGTGTCCACGACGTACAGCTTCGCGGCTGGCGTTGGTGCAGCTGTCGCCAAGGTGTGCTCCCAAGCGGGGGCTCCCTCCCCGAGGCACTTTCGGGGGTGGTGGAGGCCTGAGCTTTCGGTTTTGTGCACTCGGGTGGCGAGGCTGAACTGGGGTTGGAAGGCGGAGCATGGCCCGGCTACTCTTACTGCATTTGCAAGCGCGAGGCGGCTCTATAAGGGAAAGGTGAAAGCGGCAAGGTCTGCGTTCCTTAATCCTTGTTCTTCCTCCTCTTCTCTCTGGGAATTAGTCTGGCGGTTTGCCTCCCCGACCTTGTGCTGCCCGGATGATGTCGCATTGCAGGTTCTTGATCTTCTTGTGAACCCTTTTTCTGAGTCTGCTCCTCGCTATAGCCCTGGTCCCCGCATTGCTACGCCTAGCGCGTTTAGTCCTCCTGTTTTGAGTCTCACTTCTCTGCCGGGCTATATCTCCCAGCTGTCATGCTTCGCCTCATTTTCCCTGGACGGGATCCCAGCTTTCTCAGTCAAGCGTCTGGACGTCCCGAATTTACTCCTACTTCTGAAGCTTTACAATTTTTGTATGCGTGTGGGCTTCTTTCCCCCTTTTTGGAAATCAGCCTTTGTTGTCCCCATTAACAAGAGAGAGGTCAGGTCTAGGCACTTTTCACCCTATTGTAATTCTGTCCCAACTGGCCAAGGTCTTTGAGCGGTGGACATATGACCTGGTCAGGGACCCACTTCTTGCTCATGTTCCATGGTCTCAGTATAGTTCCCGGCCTAAGTCCTCAGTTCGTTTTTTGATTTTGTCGCTTGCTCGCTTTTTCGCTTGTTCTTGTTAAGACCGACGCCACCAAAGCTTTGGACTCGGTCAATCATTGTCCCTTACTGTCGTCTCTTGCCAGGAACTTGGTCAACCCTTACCTTTATAATCCTATTGTTTCGTATTTGAAAGGATGCACAGTGGACTTGCAGAATGTGCCACACTCTAAGACCTTGGTTCGTGGGGTTCCCCACGGGCTCCATGCTGGGTCCTGTTCTTTTCAATGTGGCCATCAACTCCCTTCCCTTTTGCCGACGACAATTAGTTTGGTTCTTCCTGTTTATGTGATGAGTGGCCGGGAGATTCCTTCTTGGGTAGCCTCCCTGCTCCCCCAGCTGTCCGTGTGGTATTCTGGAAGTGGCATGCAGTTGCATGCACAGAAAACCTGCATTCTCTTTATTTGCCATCACCCTTGTCAGTCACATGTGCTGTATAGTGATCCGTTATGTGTGCTTGGGGTCTTGTTTGACAAGGCGCTCTCGTTCCTTCCCCAATGGGATTTCCTCGTGGCTAAAATAAATTCTTTTGCCTACCTCTTTCGTTGGCTCAGGTCCATGGCAGCCCACCAGAAGTTGGTGATAATCTTTCGTGTCAAAGTACAGGCTCTGCTAGCCTACTCTGCCCCGTTTTTGGTAGGCCTTCCTGCTTTGCATACAACAATGTGCTGCATGCCATCTTTCATATCCCTTTAGGTGTCCGTCTCTCCCCTTGGTGTCATAAGGTGGAAATCCTGTCCTTCCAGTCCTTTCTTTCGTTTTGTAGTTTACTTGACCCTGTGTGGGAGTTGCACAATCCTCTCCACCCCTATCACTCAGTAACCCAGTCCATTAGAGCCTCAGTGGATGTTAAGCTGACTTACAGTTCTGTTTTGTTTCAGGGTTCCCCCAAAGGATCAGTCCTGGTGGTTTGTTTTTCTTCATGGAACACACCGCTTCGTTCAGTGCATTCCCGTGTCTTCGAGTGTTCAATGGCGTCATGTTGCCATTTTTGTGTGTGCTCTTTACGCACTTGTTAATGTTGCCTTAATTTTCCTTGGGTTGTTGCCCCTGTGTTCTCTAGGTTTCATGTAATGAAATACGTGTACGTAATGAAATAAATAAATAAATAATCAACTCCATCCCAGCTAAGACGACCTTCACATTACCATAAATCCTCCAATTGACACCCATGGTGCTGCTTTCAACCCCTCTGCCAGGGTGGAAGTCTATTAGAGGCTATGTTGAAATAGAAGGTGGTGGTCTATTTTTCCAAGTACTGTACTAGTAACTAATTTGGCAAAATTTTGAGTGGACAAACATATGGTAGAAACCATATCGACACCTTCCCGGTAAGACATCGTAAGCGCCATTTCATAAATTTTACAGGAAATGAGAAAAACGTTCTGATTTCCTCATTTATTTTCATGCTTAAGATATTTTAGACATTAAAAAATAAAATAACTATTTAATAAGCGTAGGGTAAAACTGATTACATTTCGGTCACTCAGTGGACATTGCAGAGCCCCCTGCTCTTCTTCATTCCATTCCAGCTTTCATATGTGAGCTTGCCACTTGGTACTCAGCACGCAGGATGCGTCTTAACACCGATAAGACCCAAGTCTTGGTCTTCTCCCCTCCCTCTACTCCTATTCATCAGATGTCTTCGTGTGATCCTGTCCAGATTCTTGGGGTTATGTTTGACTCTACTTTGACACTTCTTTTGGATGAGAAGTAAAACCGAGGTCCCGGGTGGGTGTACGATGGCACTTGCACGTAAAAGAACCCTCTCTACTATGCAACGGGTAGATGAGGGGAAAATTTCCAGGTGTAGCAGCTCGCCTCCTGGCGACGGTAGCATTCCCCAATGAACACTAGACTGATGATAAATGAGCGTAGGGGTGCAGCTTTGGCCGGCAACCGGCTGCAGGAAAAACTATGACCAATACATCGCCCTACGTCCATTCAGAGGGACAAGATGGGTACCCGACCCTGCCTTAGGCGGGAAAAGGGTTAACAGTTGCTTTTGCGTCATTATGGACGTCCCCAACTTTAGATATTTAACGTCTCAAGGATCTACACTGTCCTAAAATGAAATACAACTCTATCCTGGTATCAAAAGTGTTAACTGCTCTGCAACAAGTTAACAAAACTGGGTACGATAAATTTTATACTGATTGTGTTCGTAAGTTATATCTTATCATTACAACAGCGGTGGCCATAATGTAAAGAGGATTTTCACTCAATTCCCACCATACCTAGAGCTATACTCTGCAAGTCTCTCCAGCATTTTACTAGTATGCCTCATTTAGTTCACTGCAGTGTACTTTCCACAGTTAGACAAGTTAAAGGGGAGTCATCAAAACCCAAGTTCGCTATCAAAAAATTCAAGAGATTTTAGGAAGGAAGGAATTTTTGATTGATTTGTAGGGTGTATGAACTTCACCCCAGAAAAGTAGCTAGGGTTTATGCCACTCAGGGCGGTACTCAAATTTGTCACCCCATCCTCCCTAAAATTTGCAATTTATTTATAACTCTTACTTTTCAAGTGCACTAATATACCAGGTGGCACAGCAAGTAACTATCCATGACTTTGCTTAGTCATAACATTGCTGCCTTCCTGAAATGGACCTAACGAGCTCTGCCTCCCCTCTTTCCATTACGTTTCCATACCACCTCAACCTGCCAAACCCCAGGCTCGTCCATAACCAGAATGAATCTTGGTGCACTGCAAACTTCACTGCAAAGCCCACAGTGTTTCCCCAAGGTGTCCTTCCCTGGCTATGGAACCATCATACATATCCTGAGCTATTCAATAAACCCTTCTTCTACCCCTCTTTCTGTAATACTTCCTAAACTAGCTTTCATGAAACACTGCCATAAGCATTTTCCAAGTCAATAAAAATGGCATTGATATATTCTTTGCTGCCTTTTACTTCTCTATCATCTGCCTCAGAATGAAGAATTTAAACACCTCTGGTAGGCTTCTTTCTGTAGAATAGCAACCTCTAGCTAGGATTTTGTCTACAATGTACATGCACCTTTAGAGATCAGATGAGTGTGGAGTGTGTTGGTAAGCATCCAAGATTCTCCACATAGATATTAGTCTTGGTCACCTTGATTATTTCAATCTCACAACAGAAATCCAACTCGAGGAAATATTTATAATGAAACTCTAAACTCTAACTAGTTACTAATAACTAACACATATAACGATTAACTATTCAAATATTCACAATAAAAATAAAAGTTTATGATAATCATTATGCGATTCAACAGGAGTAATTTGTGGAGCATCTATCTAACTCAAGATCAGGAGTACAACTAATTTTTTAATTCCCGATTTCCAAATTCAAAAATCAGTAAGAAGAACGATTTTCATCATCATCATCTCCCCCTCCTCCCACCTGAGGCAGGGTCGGGTCTGTGGATTTTAATAAGAAGAACGATTTCGAATTTGAATTTACGAAAAATGAAATTTACAGAATGCATGCTAAACGCGTCATACTGTTGATGTACATGGTGCATGCATCAACCACTGTCCCTCCACTCCTGTCGATTTCTCCACAGGACCCCATTCAAGCAAAATCAGTCCAATCTTAGTCCAACACTATTTTGCCTTGACCTGGCCCGGATGTTTACAAAAACCTACAATCCTTCCCTCTTCTCATAACATGCTCGTGCCTTCACAATCTACTTAGTCTCATCTTTTATGCAAAGTCCCCACTCCCAAACTACACTGAATGACCTCATTCTAATTGCATCTGGCATAGATATCACATTGTAAAATATATCTGCCCTTGACACCACATTCTTAAATATACCTGCCCTTTCCTTTCCCTTGTAGCGTAGCGTATGCATTTCCTACTTTAATCATACTCTGAGCACTGCATAACACTTATTCAGCACTGCGTAACACTTACTCCTTCCCCTACGTCATCGCAAAAGCAAGTAGTAGCTTAAAAGCATACATACTTTCCACATACAGTACTTTACAGGCTTTGTATAAGCAATTGTTTCTCTGATATTGTGCTAAACATCATCATCATCATCATCGAACCCTCCTCCCGCCAGTGGCAGGGTCGGGTCTGCGGGTTCTTAACCTCCACTCCGGCCTATCCCCCACCAGGTCCCTCGCCACCCCGCATGTCACCATGTCCCTCTGCACCACCTGCTCCCACGTCCGTTTTGGTCTTCCCCTACCTCTGGAGCCCCCAATCACATGCATACCCATAATGGACCTAATGAGCTCCTCCTCCCCTCTCCTCATCGCATGCCCATACCACCTCAACTGCCTCTCCCTCATCTTTTCCACAATGTCCCCCACCCCCAAGCTACCTCTCACGTAATCATTACGGACTCTTGTCAGCTCGGGACACCCCTGTCATGTAACGCAGCATTCGCATCTCAGCCACCTGCATTCTCCTTTCATGGTTCTTCCTAACTGCCCAACATTCTGAGCCATATAGCAAAGCAGGCCTAACGACTGTTTTGTAAACTTTACCTTTTAACTTTATGGGGACCCGGCGGTCGCACAGGACACCACTTGCCTGCCTCCACTTCAGCCATCCAGCATTAATCCTATGGGTCACGTCTGAATTATCTCCCCATTGCTCTGGAAAACTGATCCTAAATAACGAAACTCTTGCACCACTGGTATACCCTCACTGCCACAGCGGATCTCACCTCCTTGCCCCTGGCCACTAAAATTGAAAGCTAGGTACTCCGTCTTCTTCATGTTTACTTTAAGACCCCCTCTCTCCACTGCTGTCTTAATGTCCTGTAGGCCCTTTTGTGCATTCTCCTTGGACCCCTCAAGCTTCCCCACGTCGTCAGCGAATACCAGGCACTGAGGGGCCCATTCTCCTACTCCTGTCAGCAGCTCATCCATTACTAGAGTGAATAGATATGGGCTAAGTGCTGACCCTTGATGCACACCAACCTGGACGTTGAAGCATGCAGTGTTTCCCCATGCTGTCCTCACCCTAGCAATGGAGCCCTCATACATATCCTGCACTATCCTAATATGGCCTTCATCAACTCCTTTCTTCTTTAAAACACTCCATAGCACCTGTCT
>JAAFCE010007744.1:26217892-26271090 GCA_013389805.1 Trigoniulus corallinus
CCCCCAAGGTGTGCCAAACATCAATGGGGATCCTATCTGGGCCAACCGCTTTGTGACCTTTCATTCTTTGAAGGGCTGTGACTATTTCCTCTGCCCCCACTATGTTCACTGCCTGTGTAGTGCTTGGGTTACTGTCTGTGGTTTCTGCATGGGTGGTAGTATTTAAGAGACCATGGTAGTATTCCTCCCACCTTTTGATTACCTCTGCTGGTTGGAACAGGACCCTACCATTAGTATCCTTGACTGTTATAGCCCTGGTAACATCTTTACTAGTTCTATCCCTGGTCTTGGCCAGTCTAAAAACTGCATTGTCTCCTTCCCTTGTCCCCAACTTTTCATATAAGGCCTCATACTTCTGGTACTTGGCCAAGGCAATGGCCCTCCTGGCATGTTTCTTTGCCTGAACATAGTCTGTCTTTGAGGCCTGATCCCCTATTTCCCTCCACCTATTGAAAGCTGCCTTCTTAAGTTTTATGGCAGCTTCCACCTCCTCATTCCACCACCAAGTCTGCCTACCCTGATAAGTTCCTCCTACTATAGCCTTACCTAACAGTGCCTCTCCACAACTCCTAATCTTCCTAGCAACCCTGTCCCACATGGCATTGGCTGACCCATCCCAGTCCCAGTCTACCTTGCTGAGAACCTCCTGCTGGAATTCCTCTGCCTTGGTGGGCAATGTCCACCACCTAATAACTGATTCTCCTTTCCAGGTATGTCTCCTAACTGTCCCCTTCATTAGTAATTCTATCATAAGCAGCTTATGGCCACTTTCCTTCTGAAAGTCCTCACTGGGTAGTGCCCAGCAGTCTTGGATCTCAGCCCTGTGCTGCTTTCTAACCATGAAAAAGTCTATTTGGGACCTTCCCTGTGGTGACTGGAAAGTGATTAGGTGCTTTCCCTGCTTTTTAAACCATGTATTGGCCAATGCAAGGCCATGTGCTCTTGCTGTGTCAAGGACCTTTTGCCCCTCAAGGTTGATAATACCATATCCACATCCCCTATGTACCTCCTCATATCCCTGACCATCATTCCCAACATGTGCATTAAAGTCACCCCCAATAATTAGCCGCTCATTTCCCCTGCCCTGTCTAATTGTGCTGTCAGCTGACTGAACCACCTCATCAAAATCCTTCCAAAAAGCTTCTTTAATTGTGTCACCCAGGCCTGCTTGTGGGGCATATGCACTTATGAGGTGGAGCCCAATACCTTTCCAAACTACCGTAACTAACATTAACCTGCTGCTAACTCTCCTAACTGAAGTTATCCCCTGCTGCAAATCCCTGCTTAATATAATACCCACCCCATTTTGACCCCCATCACTACCTGTGTAGATCAGCTTGTATCCCTCCCCCAGGGCCCTTGACCTATTACCCTTCCACCTAGTCTGATCTCCTGCAATGCTGATCTTCCTATGCTTTAGGGTTTCCACTAATTCCACAGTTTTCCCTGAGAGGGTCCCAATATTCCATGTCCCTAGTCTTAGCATGGCTCCCCTATTTGGTGGGACAGTACTGACTGGGGTCACCCCAGTCAGACGTCCAGAACCCGCAGTAATAGTGGCAGGGCAACCTGTGGGGGGGTGCCGTCCAACCCCACAGGAGACACTCATCAAAGATCTTAACATTGCCAAGTGAGTGGAGGTCTCACACTCACTTGACGGATCCCCTCAGACTATGCCAGAGGGCTGCAGATCTAGGACTGCATGCCCCCTAGGCAACACAACCAATAATAATAATGAAGATAATAATAATAATATTTCTAATTCTAAAATAAGTAATAAGATTTAACACTTAAATGTTAATTAAAGAAAAAGGGCTGCAAACGCAGCGTGCTCGCCGGCAATGCAGACGATGCACGCTGTGAAGCAGCACAACGGGAGCGAGAGAAAATCCCACGAGGTTAGGCTTAACCGCCAAACCTCTCAAAAAGTTCCCCACCCGTTTAAAAATACAACACCCACAGCCCTACCGTAAATCAGGAACGTTGGGGGTGAGACTGCCTTGAAAAAGGCGGTTTTCACCCTGAAGATTTTTATAAATTCACAAAATTGCCGAAAAATTCGACAGCCAAGAGGAAAGCAGAAGTACAAGGGACTAGCGCCACCTAGTGATCCCAGATATTGTGCTAAACAAGGGAACAATAATAGGAAAAATAATCAGAGGTAGATTAAAAAATACTTTAAAATTTAAGTTTCACATATTTTACTAGTAAATAAATTAACAGTAATTTAATGGTACGTTATTAATGGACATACTTTAGATAAACAGTACAGTTTGTATTGGCAAAGGTGATCGTTTTTCTAATTTTAAATAAGGAAAAAAGCAAAAAATAAACACAAGTAGATTCTGAAATGTATAAGAATTTGAATCAAACATATTTTACTAGTTAATAAATGAACAGTCGTCATCATGATGAACACCCTCTTCCCGCCTGTGGCAGGGTCGGGTCTGCAGGTTCTAGCCATCCACTGCTGTCCATTCCCCACAAGGTCCTCGTCCACCCCACACACTTCCATATAAATGTGGAAAACTGCTCCCACGTCTACTTCAGTCTCCCCCTGCCCCAGGTGCTTCTTACCACCTGCATTCCTCCAATGGTCCTAATGAGCTGCTCCTCCTCCCGTCTTCTCATTACGTGTCCATAACACCTCAACCTATCCTTAATTTTTTCAGCGATGTCCCCCACCCCAGGCTACTTCTAATATACTCGTCCCTAAGTCCATCAGCTCTTGACACCTCACTCATGTACAACAGCATTCATAACTCTGGTACTTGCATTCTATTGACGTCGCTCTTCTTCACTGCCAAACACTCTGATCCATACAGTATAGCACACCTGGTTTAACCACTGCAATCTGATCAAAGGATATTTTACAGCATTTGCAGGAAAAAGACCACCATCTGCAAGGTATAACCTCAAAGGTTTCAGTTGACGATAGGGCTTTGGGGGTTTGTGGTACTTTTCTACAAAGTTTGGCAACTTAAGCCTAACCTTGTGGCATTTTCCACCAAACCTATCATGCTTCAGCATTGCATGCGTCGCCTGCTCTGCCAGCAACAGAGCTGCGTTTTGTGGCTGGGTACTGACTCCCTATGGCAAAATATAACATTTTATATATATATATTTAATATTTTTTTATTTGTTTGTTTACTTCTTGTCCCCTGGTCCCAACTATGATGAGATCCTGAAGTTTGCATGTATGATGCAAAATTCGGGAGGCATCAAACCCACAATGCCAGTGGCCGTCAGGGGTGCCAAAGTAGGCCCTGGGCCACTGCCTACAGTACCTAGTAATGCCATGGGGGTTGGGGCCTCAGACCCCATGGCAAATAGCACGTCAAGTGTCCATTGTGGGGTAGGCCAGCATCCCCCATGGCAACAGTGCCAACATTCCTGTGGGTTCCAGATGCCTGGCTGGAGTTGCCCCAGTCAGAGCATGTTCAGATAGCACAGGGGCAAACCTCAGACTGGTAACATGGAATGTGAGGACTCTTACAGGCAAACCAGGGGAATTAGTTACTATCCTAAAATGAAGGAGGATTCAGGTAGCTTTTCTTCAGGAGACTAGGTGGAAGGGGAACAGATTAGGGGCTCTTGGTGAGGGATACAAGCTTATATATGCCACTAGCAAAGGGGGACATAATGGGGTTGGAATAGTATATGATAGTGAGCTGCAACAAGGGTCACCCTTGTATAACGAACTGCTAGTTACAATGGTCTAGAGAGGAGTAGTGCTCCACCTCATCAGTGCATATGCCCCTCAAGCAGGTCATGACGAATCCACAATTGTGTGTTTCTGGACAGAATTTGAGGACCTGGTGCACTCACTGGAGGCTCAGGTAGGCCAATGTCAAAGGAATGAACACTTAGTTATTGGTGGGGACTTTAATGACAACATAAGCAAAGATAATTAGGGCAATGGGGAGGTCCATCAGGAATGGGGGGATGGGACAGTTAGCACAGAAGGGTAGCAAATCCTTGACACTTCAAACGCACTTCGTCTTGCTTTGACAAATACCTACTGAATAATCACTTTCCAGTCATCTCAAGGGATGTCACAAATAGGGGTCTACGTCAATTTGGCGCATGACAATTTGGCGTATGGCAATTTGACGTAGTCAATTTGGCGTACATACAAATTTGGCGTATGACAATTTGGCGCATATATAATTTGGCATATAACAATTTGGCGTACATACAAATTTGGCGAACATACCGATCTCTTGGGTGCCCAAATTTGTTCAAAATTGCAACGGTCAAAACAACATATTTCAACAGTCATTGCAAGGTAATAGAACAATGAATGCCTACCATAACTGTGTTATAGGGCCCTAATGACCTTTGAAGTCGATGGGCCCTAAAACACAAACAAACCCAACTGTGTTATACGGGACCGTTGCAATGACTTACACCCACGTGTGGATCTAGGATGGGGATTTTGGGGTTGCAACCCCTCCCATGCACATATAAACTTATATTTGTATAATATGTGAGGTTTAGCTCAACCCCCCTCTATTAGCTACCCCCCACCGACGAAAATCCTGGATCTGCCACTGGTTATGACAGTTGCAATTTTGAACAAATGTGTGCACCCAAGAGATCGGTATGTAGGCCAAATTTTCCGTATGCCAAATTGCCATACACCGAATGTGTATGTACGCCAAATTGTCATGCGCCAAATTGACGTGATCCCCACAAATAGATTTCTTTATGGTTAGAGGATGGCATATAGCAGAGGTTTGCAATTGCTGGGCACTCCTGAATGAAAATTTCCAAAAAGAATGTGGCAATAGGCTACATATGTTAGAAATTCAAGTTAAAGCAGCAGGCAAACCACATTCTTGAAAAGGTGAACAGGTCATCAGGTAGTGGAAACTACCCACCAAAACGGAGGAATTCATACAAGAATTGCAGAGGCAGGTAGACTGGGATTAAGAAGGGACAGATGATGCCATGTCAGACAGGGTCGCATGCAAAATTAGAACTTGTGGGAAAGCAATTTTGGGGTAGGGTCAAGTAAAAGGCACATTTCAGGGAAACAGGCAGACATGGCGGTGAAATGAGGAGGTAGAAGCAGCCATCAAGCAAAAGAAAGCTGCTTTTTACATTTGGCAGGAGATAGGGGACCAGCAGGCCAAGACCACCTCTTAGAGGATCATTGCCCTGGCCAAGCACCAGAAGTATGGTGGGGTGGTGGTCGAAAGGGGTGGTGGACTGTGTAACAGAAGAGGCAGTAGCCTAGGCACTAAGGAAAATGAAAGGATGAAAAGCTGTAGGCCCAGATGGGATTGTCATTCAAGTTTGGCATAGCCCCGGGAGGACAGGTACCAGGTGGCTAGGGAAACTTTTCAGTAGGATAGCTAGTGGCAGTAGAATGCCATCTGAATGGCGTGAGAGTTGGATAGTACCACTTTTCAGGGCAAAGGGGATGTTCAAGATTGTGGAAACTATAGAGGTATAAAGCTAATAAGCCAATCCATGAAGCTCTAGGAGAGAGTAATGGAATGTCGCCTCAGGGACAAAACCAGTGTTTGTGAAAATCAGTTTCGGTTTATTCCAGATAGGTCCACAATGGAGTCGATCTTCATTTTGAGGCAGATGACCTACCACCTGCCTACCATCTGCCTACCACCTGCATTCATGGAATGCAGGTGGTAGGCAGAACGTGGGTACAGGTTGTCCATAAGGACATTGCTGTGTGTGGGGTGGACGGGGACCTGGTGTAAGATAGACGGGAGTGGAGGGCTAGAACCCGGAGACCCGACCCCACCACAGGTGGGATAGGAGTATGATGATCTCTCTCTACCTATATTAGCAGTGAGTGCTTCCACGGTGACGTCAACGGCATATCTAAATTTGATTGGCTATCACTCTGAGTGGGCAACCATATCTATAGTAACCTTGTCTCATAATTCCAAGCAGCAACTGATGGCAGTAGTATCTGGGGTTGCGCTGCTTAACTTCAGTGATGTGGTTCAACTTGCGTATCCAACTCAATACAGCCGCAATGTTTTTTGGGTGTGAGAAAGTCCTGGAGTGGGCCTTCTGCAAGTAGTGTTCATTCCTGATATCGGTTGAGTGTGTCAAAGAGTAGGGTTTCTTTTGCGTTGTTGGTGTTTTTGGGCCCTTCAACTACAAGGTCATTAGCTCTGATGCAGAGACTGCACAGACACTAGACCAATGCGACACTTTTTGGGTATTAGCGGTACTCAGTTTTCCCAAAGCACCACCAATGTTAGCACTAGCTAGGGTTGCGTTACTTAACTTCAGCGTTCAAAGGAGAACTGGTGTGTCCAACGCAATAAGCCGCTTCTGACCAAAGAGACATAAACGGGTACCTGTCCTGTCAGAGGGTTAGCAGTTGCTATTTTTGTACTAGTAATACATCATTTCGCGATTTATTCATGCACATCTTCACGCAGATAACGTCATATGGAAAACACGAGAACATGTGAGAAAGAGTACGAATCTCATCTTGCTGGTCTCAATAAGGAACCTGCAAGTAAAACACGCTACTAGACCAAAGGGCAACCTGTAATAGCTAGACCTTTATCATATTGTAATTTTCCAGATTGGAGTATTGAAAGAGTTAGTAGCGTGTTGATTTCTAATCAAGCGTTTGGGTTTAACAATAAAAATTCGTAATGCAGAATGTAGCACAATTATACAACACAGCCATCCCCCATTAGGCCCTGTATTATTTTTCAAACTGCCTACAAGTATGTATAAGTGCAGAGATTTCCTACCCTGACGGAACCAGTTCCCAAATCCAAGTCTCAGGAAAATGCTTTCGTAACTTGGGAGCACTAATAGATGGCAATCCGGAACTTCCTCGAACTGATGAAAATGAAGGAGCTGGAGCTGGTGGTCGGCTAAGCACCCTGTTTCCAAAGAATTGTTGGGGCCCTCGTATGCCTATAAACAGATTATATAAAGGGGGATGGTTAATGATTGCATTCAAATTGTCCACCCTTCTGTTGAGATTCGTTTAAGTTTCAGCTGTACAATGTTAAACAAGGAACATCATCAATATGCAGGGTCACGCAAATTGAATTTTGCCTGCACAACCGACAACTCGTACAGGAACTCAGGTTACCTGAAAGGAAGGTGTCGTTAGGCTGCCACACGCAGAAAAAAATTATTTTTATCTTCCTGTATTACAGAACACTAACTTCAGGTCTCTGTCATATCATGGACCTCGATCAGAAGCTTATACCCCATTGGGTGGTCGTAGTTGTAGCTCAATATTTAGACAATGCAGTGGAAAGCATTTTAAATGGAAAGAATGTATGCTACTGTACAGGCAGAGTTCTGATGCTACTTACGATTAGTCGTTAATAGTTTGGAGCCTCGAAATATCTGCACAAATTGATTACCTCGGGGTGGTAAGGAGCAGAATAGGAGTAGCAGTGAAGCGTGGAGTTCGAACCATTGTGTCATGCACACCCAGTCACAATTATCCGAGTGTTCGGCTAGGTCTTATAGAGCAGAAGAGATCTTTTGCCACCGTTTTAAATCATTCACATTCGTTGGACATGATGTCTGCTTCATAGTTTGAAAAAGAATTTCAAAGCTGTTCATGTTTTGGCAGAATCCTAGTCACCATTAATTCAGAAATAGCTTCTAATGATGCAGAATAGAGATACAGAATGAAGTACTAAACAGTCCGTTAAGGTTGCAGGCATTTATCATATGAATTACCCAGCTGTCATATCTGTCCATATCCAAGTCTCCGGGAATTCTTTGCGTACACGTGGTGCCGAATCTGTTATTTCAACTTCAGATAACACTTTTTTTTCTTCAACATCTATCGACATTGCTGCAACTTGTGGCGATGCAAGGGCTATTGCGCCATCAAACTCGTCTAAATTGCAGTTAATAACGTTATACATACTCAATTTTCATATACAATGTACACATTCATTCCTAAATACAAGCCTAGTTAAACGTTTTATCCCGATACAGTGGAACCTCGATATATCGTTTCGGAAGGGGATGAAGACAATACATAATGAATGTAAGAAACTGCTAAATCAAAAATTCTTCGTTCCTTGGCGGAAATTTTCCTCATTGAAAATATTTCACTATTTCATTATTATTAGCACATAACAATACTGCAAGTCGATCTTTGTAGTGACTTCTGTTATGGAAAGGGTCTATCAGGAAGAACGTCGAAGAATTTTTCCGCGTTTCATCTGCATTGTTACAGCAGGGGCAGACTGATTCTCAAAATACCGGTTGGGGAGAAAAACGGGCCCACCCACTACCATATTCATTATCACTTGATTTCATTTGAGCGAAAAAGGTTGGGAAACGGCCATCTTATTATATATATTAAAAAATTAAATTCTCGTATGTCGAAACTATTTTTCGACATACGAGAATTTCAACATACGAGCTCAGTTGTGGAACGGATTAAACTCGTATGTAGAGGTACTATTGTGACTGGATGCAATAGGGGAAAAAAGGCGAGAGAACGTCATCTTGTTGGTGTGAGTAGGGTTCACTGAGTTCATTAGCCCTCATCCATCTCTCGATGCTAGAAAACCCAGCTTGTAGAGTTATCGCATCTGTTGAATTGCTTCCAAACCTCAGCCGCGGCACTGCTGGTTCGAGTCCTCATCACGCCTATCTCCCATTAGGTCCACGTCATCCCACGCACAATGATGTATTTCCATAAAACCTGCTCCCACTACAGCGTTGCTCTTCCCCTGCCCTGGAAACATCCCATTAATGCATCCCCGTGACGGACCTAACACATTCCTCCTTCCCTATCGTATTTTCTGCGATGTCTCCCACCACCAAACTGCCCCTAACAATCATTCTTGATTTATCTGCTCCCGACACTCCATTCACGTATAGCAGCATTTTGCATTTCCGCTACTTGCATTCTCTTGGCATGGCTCCTTTTAGCAGCCCAATACTCCGTTCCATATAGCATAGGGACCCTCCGACTACACTGGACGCCGCTTGGCTGTCTCCATTTCAACCAACACGCATTGTCCTATGGGTTTCATCGAAATTATTTATCCCTTGCACTAAATCACTGATCCAAGATACTTAACATCCAGTACCTTTGGCACAACCGGAATCCAAAGAGAACGTCCCCATCTTGTCCCCCGCCTTCCAAATGGCCAGCTAGGTACTTTGTCTTCTTGATGTTTACTTTCAATCTCCCATTTCTAACGATGTTCTAATCTCATTTAGGTCCTTCACCCACTATCACATTCATCACATATATTCTCATTTTTAATGGGAGCTACTTCATCACGTGACAGCGAAAATTGGTAAGAAGACAACCGGTAGTATGACAACAGTTAGGAAAGACACTTGGTTCTTTTATGTTTTGTTGGTGCTTAAGGGCCCTTCAACTACAAGGTCACCAGAGCCCCAGCCACTGCATAGGTCTAATTCCGGAACTGCACAAACTACGCTAATATGACTATTTTTGGGTAGGTGCGGGCCACTTACACGATTTGACACCACTCACGCGATGACAAAATGGGGTGACACAAAACAGAAGAAGGAAAATAACTGCATTTTTCAGGAGGGGGGGTGACGCCATGACGTTACCGCACCGCTGCAACGGGTGACGCCAATCCTAGCCACGCCTCTGGTTACGTTCATCATCATCATCATCATCTCACCCTTCTCCCGCCAGGGACAGGGTCGGGTCTGCGGATTCTAATCCTCCACTCCCGCCTATCCCCCACCACTTCCCCTTCCCCTGCTCCCACGTCGGTTTTGGTCTTCCTCTAACTCTGGTGCTTCCAATTACCTGCAGTCCCACAATGGACCTAATAAACTCTTCCTCTCCTTTCCCAATCAGATACCCAGACCAAATCAAACGATTATCTCTAATCTTTTCCGCAACGTCCCCCACCCCAAGCTAACTCTAACGTAATCGTTTCTAATTCTGTTGGATCGTGACATCGTACACATGTAGCGCAGCATTTGCATCTCGGCCACTTGCATTTGCCTTTCATGGTTCTTCCTGACTGCCCAACACTCTGACCCATACAGCCTAGCTGGCCTAACGACAGTTCTGTAAACTTTGCCCTTCAACTTTATTGGGACCCGGCGGTCACACAAGATCACACTTCCCTGTCTCAAGTTCGCCCCACCTCCATTAATCCTATGGGTCACGTCAGAATTATTTCCCCATTGCTCTGGAAAACTGATCCTAGGTAGCGAAACTCTTGCACCACTAGAATACCCTCTCCCCCACAATGAATCTCACCCCCTAGCCCCGGGCCACTAAAATTGAAAGCTAGGTACTCGGTTTTCTTCATGTTTACCTTGAGGCCCCCTCCTTCCATTTATGTTTTAACATCTTGTAGGTCCTTTTGTGCGTTCTCCTTGGACTCCTCAAGCATTCCCACATCATCAGCAAATGCCAGGCTCTGAGGGGCCCATTCCCCTACTGCCGTCAGCAGCTCATCCATCACCAGAGTGAATAGCTATGGGCTAAGTGTTGATTCTTGATGCACACCAACGTGTACGTTGAAGCTTGCCGAGTTTCCCCATGCTGTCCTCACACTAGCGATGGAACCATCGTACATATCTTGCACTATCCTAATGTAGCGTTCATCAACCCCTTTCTTTCTTAAAATATTCCATATTACCTGTCTAGGGACACTATCGTATGCCTTCTCAAGGTCAATGAATACTGCATGAAGGTTCTTCTTTGTTGCTCTATGTTTCTCCATCATCAGCCATAGAATAAAGATGGGTTCCACGGTGGACCTACCAGGTATTAATCCAAATTGATTTCCCCGGACACTAGTTTGGTCTCTGAGGCGACATTCTATGACTCGCTTCCACAGTTTCATAGAATGGCTCATCAGTTTTATGTCCCTATAGATTCCACAGTGCTGGGCATCACCTTTACCCTTGAACAGTAGAACTATCCAACTCTCTCTCCATGCAGATGGCATCTTGTCACCAGTTGCTAACTTATTGAAAAGCTTCCCTAGCCCCGTAATTCCAGTGGCCCCTAAGGTGCGCCAAACATCCACCAGGATCTTATCGAGGCTTGCTGCTCCTTGACCTTTCATCTTTTCAAGGGCTTCGACTATCTCATTCTCCCTCACCCTGTCAACTGGCTGTTGACAGCATGGATTGCTGTCTGTGCCCATTGCACATGTGGCAGCACTTAACAGACTTTGGAAGTATTCCTCCCACCTTTTGATTCCCTCTGCTTGTTGGAACAGGACTCTACCATTGGGATCCTTGACCATTAGGGCCCAGGTAACATCCTTACTAGTTCTATCCCTGCTCTTGGCTTGTCTGAAAACTGCTTTCTCTCCTTCCCTTGTCCCCAACTCTTCATATAGAACCTCATACTTCTGGTACTTGGCCAGGGCAATGGTCGTCCTGGCGATTTTCCTTGACTGAACATAGTCTGTGTTTGAGGCTTGATCTCATATTTCCCTCCACCCATGGAAAGCTACCTTCTTTAGTTTGATGGCAGCTTCCACCTCCTCATTCCACTACGATGTCTGCCTACCCTGAGCAGTGCCTCCTACTCTACCCATGCCAAACAGTGCCTCCCCACATCTACCAATTTTCCTAGTCGCCCTGTCCCACATGGCGTTGGCTGACCCATCCGAATCCCAGTCGACCTGGCTGAAAGCCTCCTGCCTGAATTCATCTGCCATGGTGGGCAACTTCCACCACCTAATGACTGATTCTCCTTTCCAGGTATGTTTCCAAAATACCCCCTTCATTAGGAAGTCCATCCTATGGCCACTCTCCTTTTGAAAATCCTCACTGAGTAGTGCCCAGCAATCTTGGATCTCTGCCCTGTGCTGTTCTTTAACCATAAAAAAGTCTATCTGGGATCTTCCCTGTGGTGATTGGAAAGTGATTAGGGCCTCCGGTTACGTTCAAACGATCAATATTGTTGTTGGTGTCACCCTACCAAGTGTCTTACAGCCCTTCATCAGCAGCTAACGAGGTCCACTTGCCATCACGCAAGCTGACACCCTGGGCATTTGGGCAGGATGAACAAATGTAAATCATCCTTTTCATAACCCTCCTATAAAGATGGTGGACTTTCCAGCCTGCATCCAGCGCCCGCTATGGGGGGGGGGCCGGGGTGCAACCCGGGTATTAGTCCAAGACGCCGACATTTAGGACCGCCATTTTGGCTGTAGGTGTTAGAAAAACTGCTGCTTGAATTTGCATTATATTCTTAAGGGTCGGCAATTTGTCTTTTTCTCCGGGGAGACGTAAGCGCTAGAGCAGACCCTGCCTGCATCAATACTACCCGCATTTCTATCAGTACTCTCCCCTGCTAATTTTAGGAAAAGTGGACGAAACAGGAAAGTATAATTTCAGGATTTTCCTAGATTGCGGTTCCATCATTTGTAATTGTGGCAGCGTGGGGAGCAATTTTTGAATTGCTTTAGGCAATCAATGCGGGGAAATGTACCTGGACGCGACTTTTTTTTAAAAAAGCAGCACGGGATGCAGGGATAAATTTGTTTATATAGAGCTTCATTCGGTTCCAAAGAATTGCAAACGATATTAACGGAGAAAATAATGACAGCTGGAACAACCGATTGAGGTTCTCCTGTGCTAATCTTTTTAAATATAATGGTAACCATTCTTGATTTTAAATGATACAAATGCAAAAAGGAGCGGTTCTCTCTAGCATTGTCCGCAACCTCTTGCAGTATTCAAAGATTTCTGTCAGATGGGTTCCAAGAACGTTAACGCAGGAACACAAAATGAAACGCATGGTCAATAATTGGGTGAAAGGACTGGCAGCCGACTTCTATGATGAGGGGATCGTCAAACTCATCTGTTCAGAAAAAAGTTTACACTTTTAAGCCAGAACGGTTCTTTGCAGAAAGAAAATGACCCTCACGCTACAGTGGAACCCACTTATCTCGACCTCCGTTAACTCGACAACCCTTCTAAGTCGACGTTTTTGACGTGGAACCACCAAATTCCCCCTTTGTCCTATTAGTTTCTGATCGCTTATGTCGATCCTTTTATGTCGATGACCCCTAATATCTCGAGCACAAAAAGGGTCAAATTTGCCACTCAACTTTGGTTATGTCGACCCCGGAATTTCCTTGACTGCTGGCTTTTGAATACAGTATTAACCTTCCGTCCACAAGGTGGGGGTCTCGGCAGACCCCAGACCTACAAAGTTGTGTCTACACAGGTACCACTTTCTCCAATCTTAACCAACCTTTGAGTACCTGTTCCTCGATGTTTTCTTTACCTATCTAGGGAAGTTGGTAGGTCTCCTAAGTAATTAGCATATTTTATTTCAGGTTAAGCAATGCAACCCAAGTTAGTACCAAAATTGTTGGCTGGTCAGAAACACTGGTTACTAAGGCAGAAATGGGAGCAGGATGTCCATAAGGATATGGTAGTGTCTGGTGTGGATGGGGACCTGATGGGAGATAGGCAGGAGGAGAGGAATAGACCCGACCCTGTCATAGGTGGGATAAGGGTATGGTGATGATGATGTCTTGTCTTCTTGGGGTAATATAGAATTTTTACAGCATGTTTCCAAATTATTTTCATTTCTAAAGCTTTATATGGATAGTATTTAATTCAATATCCATAATAATGCCCTTAATCTGAACTTTAAGCCTTGAAAATCAAAGTCGTTTTTGGGGTCATCACAGACCCCCACCTTGTAGTGTGTGCCAGAAATCGTCACCTTGTGGACGGAAGGTTAACCATTAACATCATTGCACCTACAATAGGGGGTGCGTGGGAGCAGGTGGTGGAAAGGGACATGGTGGCATGCAGGGTGGAGGGGGACTTGGTGGGAGATAGGCGGGAGTGGAGGGCTAGAACCCGCAGACCCGACCCTGCCGCAGGCGGGAGAAGGGTGAGATGATGATGATGGCCTACAATAGGGGGTGTAGTAGTTCACTGCAGATGTGTTGTATGTATAAACTCATGTGCATTGCACATTCTCCTTTATTAACCCACACTATTGCCGCCATATTGGTGATTGGTTATCTCGATGCTTTTTAGCAACCCCCTATGCCATCGACATAACAGGGTTCCACTGTAGATGAATTTGTAGGGGTCTTTGGGCAGTAATAATACAAAATTCAGGAATGTTTGAATACACAATAGTTCACTAGCCCCAACTGTAAAGTGCTAATAACTTTCTGCAAGCTCAACTTATTAGTAGACGTCCAAATATGAAAAGCATCGAAGTTTTACACGTCCCTGGTATAGCACCACGGTGTCTCCTAAAGGCGACAACTGCAACAATCGTCTTACAACACAGAACAACAAAGACAAACTTTATCAATCTTGATTAAAGCATAGATAAATGAAAATGCAATCGACTTTTTAGAAGCCTTATAAAAAAACCTCAACAATATCAGAGAAGGGAATTGAAATATTTTTCTGTTGTTCACTATTCTAGTAGGTGCACCAGTCAACGTGAAGATTTTGAATTTCATGAGATTTTTGCTGTACTACTATCAATGGAAGAAGAGTGCTCTTTTAAAACAAAAAAGAAATAGAAGTGCTAAGATGCAGGAATGCTGTTCTGGAGGAAGGAAGGGGAAAGAGACTGGCAGTAACTAGTTCTCATAGCATATTTTACAAAGAGGAACACATTTTAGTAGCCAGTTTGTCTTTTTAGCCGTTATATTGTCCAGTATCCCCCCCACAACTACACTCAGTGACATGCCTGTCAAGATGGTGCAAAACATCACATAGTGAGAGACATTAAAAACAACTGTAATGAATTTGTTCCTACCCAGCACTAATGGCATTCCATATCCAGGTTTCTGGGAAAGCCTTTCTCACTTTAGGCGCCTGACCCATGTCACTGGCGCTAAATGCTACCGGTGCTGACTGAAGAGGAGGGCTGAAGGCAACGCCAGACAAACCAGGTGGTCCACTGAATCCTAGCGAGTTGACTCGCATTGGAACTGACGGCCATTAATACACACATTACTTAACTAATAATTATGTTTTCTGGTCACATCAGCAGTGTATCAGTAATATATCAAGTCTCAACAAGTGGACTAACACTTTCCCATAAATGTACACAACATCCCTTGCTCAAGGCGCATCATGTATTAAAATCCTCAAATAGTCCACTTTTGTTTTAAAGAGTTTTGCGCCAAAGGGTGAATAATGAGATTTTTGCTTTACTTATGTATTACATCTAAAGTTTTTCAATACTAATGCCTCCAAATCAAGAAAGGAACTGTTATAACAGTCATAAAAAACGCATCTTCTAAAACGTTATCTCCAACACAATGAAACAATTTGTAAAATAAGTAGCAAATAAAAACCGTTCTTCTTCTTACCATAACCGCCATAAGGATATCCTCCATAAGACTGGGATTTTTGATATAATCCATTTGAAAAAAAGATAAGCCCAGCATTCTGTAAAAAAATGAGAAGTTAATAATTCCAAACTTGACACATGTTCATTAATGGTCCTTGCGTATTCATCTTCCCTTTGAGAAACGTATTCCCTATCTACTTCAGGATTAGATATCCACGTCTTTGGCAGAATAAATAGTAGGGATGACCGAAAATTGCAGGACATGAAGATAAAGGTGGAGTGGAGATGACAGGAACTCATGTTTAAACTGTTAAAGCGATGATTTCACATTGCTGGATTTCTATATGTGGGATGTGAGTCTCTTATATAAACCTCCCCAAAATATACGAAACGATTTGTGTCTTCAGCAAAGGCACTGGAAATTCAGTATTTCAGTTCTAAGCGACATCACTTTTATCCGTCAGCCCCAGACAGTTTGAGAATCCCTGAACTAATTTTATAAGTGCATTATTATGGTTTTGAGACAGCAATCTTCTGGAACCCTATGGTTTGACAATCGCGTTATTACTATATTGGCTATAAGTATATACTTCCTTCCAACACTGGAGATCGTTTTAGCAACTATAGGTAGGCAACCATAAAACATTATATTTTATCTACTGTACTTGCAATCTTTCACCGTGTTAAAAAGGACACTTGTCCTTATTTCCATAATTAATTACTTAGCTTAGTTTTTCTAACATCAACCAATGATGATTTTAAAATATAAAATCCGTTAATTGACCAATGCCACAGGAGGAAAGGCACCTGAAAATATTAAGAGATCTACACGCGTCTTTCACCAAAGGCCAGTCGACAACAAAGTTGACACACTATCCACCCAACATCTCTTGACAAAGAATGCAGGTTCTTAGTTTAACTTGCCGAAATTGGCAGTCGGTAGAAGAAAGGTGCTCATCGGAATGCATGGCAAATCTAATGACCCAGATACCTTGGAGATACCTTGAGAATGATTAGTGCAGTCTAAAACCACTTGTCAGTAGTCATAATGATAGGGGTTAAATGGTTGTGAGGATAATAGCACCCTACTGCATAGGCAAGTCAGCCAAATTTGAGGGAAAGGGACCCAGTCACTCTCAATGCCTATTCTTTCCATTTGGACGGGTCTTATGTTGCATGCTTGTCTGGTCGAAGTGTTAAGCTTGCCTAAAGCCACGGGAAAGTTTCTAAACGTTTAGTGGTTTAATAGTTTATACTGCAATGTTCAAAAACTGTAAGTGCAACCACAGTACATCAGGTAACAAATTGAACTGATTAGTCTACCATCTATAATCTCAACTTTCTCAGAGAAGGATTACAATTTGTGTAGGTTCGGAGCTATTCGCTTAATAACCTACTTCAAACAGCTGCACTGTAGTGTCAGCTGGTGGTCTCCAAATGTAGCGACGTTTGCGGTTGTAATACGTTGGACGCCATCCACTTTCATATTCATCCAAGTCTGAAATAATCTATCACAAAACAAAGACAGGCATATTTATTTGCTGTTTAATATTTGTTTTCTGAAACATGGCAACATAACAAAAGACTTACTTCACTCTTAGTGATGTCATTGCCAGATTTTAACAAAAGTACACTCTGATCAATTGCCAGTAGTCCAACTAAGGCATCTGGATTAGTTTCAACTGTAACTTCTAATGGAGCACCAGGTTTAGTACGATTTTCACTGGTAACTATATCAACTGGTGTCTGAAATACTCCATCCACGCTAAAGTCTAATCCATCAGCAACTATTTCACCACATAAAGATACGTAGTAGATAATTAATCGGACACGAGGTGCCATTTCTTGAGTCAGCTTCAAAGGGAATGACTGATATTTGGAGTCCTCCTTAAATTTCAATGATCCTGAAGCTAGAACTTTGCCACGAGCGATTACCTAATTAGATATAAAATGGAATTTGTTTTAGTTTCAAAGGCGGCACATAAGGTGATAGCAAAATGTAGTAGCATCAAAACTTGCTCACAAATGCTATTGCATGTAATATGCCAATTCTGTAGAATGAATATTTGGCCTATCTCAATGAATATTTTCCCTATCTCTTTATTCTCAATTTGTAATCTAGCTTCCCCAAAAAGGAAGGTTGAAATGAACCCCAACGAAAGGAAGAACAAATACGTTCTGTTGGGTATGGGTCGGGTACCCATCTTGTCCCCCTGAACGGACATAGGGCGATATATTGGTCAGTTTTTCAGCAGCCGGTTGCTGGGCAAAGCTGCACCTCTACGCTTATTTATCGTTGGTGTAGTCTTCGTCGGGGAACGCTACCGATGGCAGGGGGGGGGGGCGAGCCCCTACAACTGGAAATTTTGCCTCATCTACCCGTTGCATAGTAGAGAAGGTTCTTTTACGTGCAAGTGCAATCGTACACCCACACGGGACCTCAATTTTACTTCTCATCCGAAAGAAGGCACACTTGTGGCCTCTCCCTCGCCCAAAAGATGCTGACCCACCTCGGTTCAGTACAGAACCTAGAACTACAGGCGCAGTTGCCGAGCGTGCTAACCACTAGGCCACTGCGGCGGGTTTGTAATTTAATATAAACAGCGCCCTCCAATGAACGGCGCGCCGTTTATTAGAATAAATACGGTATTTTGGAAATTTGTTTTTAAAAGTACCAAGGCAATTGTCGAAATGGTATTTCATTAACAATAGTTTTAATCAAAATATGGCACATGGCACCTCATTCCAACTATGCTGGGGCAACTGTCACTCTCTCGTTACTCCTCTGAGTAGCGAACTGCATATGTATGCTACATGATATCGGTTGTGAGGGCCGGCATTTTGACACCCCTGCTCTATGGCAGAGTTTAGTGAAGTTTACGAAGTGGGAGGCTAACTCGTTCCACCGCCACGAGTAAAGCATAGCAAGGTCACTATGCTATAGTGCAGCGATTCTCAACCACTGTGCCGCCACTGTGAATGTCAGACAAGTAGTTCAATCGGTTCTGCCATCCTAGGAGGGACTGGCTGAACCAATGGGCATGAAAATTTCAGTTCTCACTACTGGCTAACAAAGCTACGTAGTAGTTTGGCCTACTAGTAATCTGGTTGATGTGGGAATAGGGCTAGGTTACAAAGTAACTTCTAACCCTCTTCTTGCCTATGGCAGGGTCGGGTACCCATCTTGTCACTCTTGAGTGAACACAAGGGCGATACATTGGACAGATTTTCCCACAGCCGGTTGCCGACCAAAATTGTAATTCCTATGCTATTTATCGTCTTTCTACTGTTCATTGGAACATCCACCGAAGCCAGGGGGAGAGCTCCTACACCTGGAAATTTTGCTTCCCCTACCCGTTCCATAGAGAGGGTTCTTTCACAGGATCTCGGCTTTACTTCTCATCCGAAAGATGGCGCACTCAGGGCTTCTCTCACGCCCGAAAAACGCCAACCCACCTTGGTCCAGTATTTGTGTTTTCATAGGGTTAGGTTACAACTTATATATTTTCTTTGACGATTTTGTGTCCCGAAATGTGTCGTTGTTAGTGTGCCGCCAAATTTTTAAATTAATAGGGAGATTCTGCGTACCGTTATCGATAACTATTCGTCCCATAAGCAGACGACAGTTAAGTTACGCATGCTCCGAACAATTAATTTTATTTGTGGAGCGTGCGCAACTTAAATTTCGTCTCCTAATGGGACGAATAGTTATCGGTAACGGTACGCACAATCTCCTTATTAAAAATTTACCGTGACGAAAAAAAAGGTTGAGAATCGCTGCTATAGTATCAAGAGTTGAAATTCTGTCGGCATCTTGTTACAAATTATATTTTACACAAGTTAAAATTGGTCCTATTCAGTAGGAGGCCCCGGGTGCTGCCCGTCCCGAAGGCGGGTCCTGTATATCGCATTATATTTATTATTGTTTGTTAAACATCTCATAACAATAACGGAGGATTATTATTATAAAGCGAGATGATTAAAATGGGATTTACCTCGTAATCCAGGCGAGAAATGTAGAAGGTACCGTTCACTTCAATATCTACAGTATCACTGACTTTAGGATTCTTCTTATTCATGCTCATTTGCAAGTATTTGGAACTAATGGACTGAGCTCTTGACGTGGACATCCGACTAGATGTTTCTTTGTAGTTTGCCTGAAAAATATAAACAATATTATACCACTGCTTTTACTATTGCAGTTATTGAACCGCGTCGTCTTTCAACAACCACCAATGGTGCAAATTAACATCTATCTTGGCGTTCATTCCCGGTTTACCTTCATTATTCACTCTGATAACTATAATTGAAAAATATTTCCTTCCCCGGTCTCAATGAAAACTTGGTACTATTAATATCGTGAAATTTGTCTAAAATGAAACTTGTGTTAAATGGGGAAGAGAATTTGAGATTGGAAATATTCGCCCATCAGCCGACAACTGACTATTTCGGATATCACACTTTATCTGCAATTGCATCATATTTATTTCTATAACTATGAAATACACTATTTCCATTTTCTTGTGCTGTAGGAGCTTCTACCTCGGTGTGTCTTATCACTCAACCTACATAAGCTTTCATGAAAGAGTACCTATCAGAGTATTCTTTTGGCAGTCATAGGCAGTCCTATCAATTTTAAACAGGATTTCTTTGATTAACTGAAGACCCTCGTTATGAGACTGCTGAAGATTAACGTAACACAGTAGTCATTATTAGAAAAAAAAAAAAACAACAAATAACTGCTTCAGATTTATTTTTCAGGTTCAGGAATGTTTTTTTTTTAATTTCAATTCGGACTTCACTACGAAAAATTCGGTTTGTGTTACTATTCCCATTTGTAGCGTGGGATAATTCGGAGTATATCTCATGCAAATGACAATAGTTTGCATTTCATTTCCAGTCACACTGAGCCTTAGGAAGGTAACAAGACTCCAAAATCCAGGATCATCATCCCCTTATCCCGCACATGGCAAGGTCGGGTCTGCCTCCACTCCTGCCTACCTCCCACCTGGTCCCGTCCACCTCACAACGACCATATCCTTCAGGACAACCTGATCCTACGCCTGGTTTGGTCTTCCCCTATCCCAGGTGCTTCCAACCACCTGCATTCCCATTATGAACCAAACGAGCTTCCAAACCACCTCAGTCTACTCCCCTCCGTTTTTTCCGCGACGATGCAAACAATTACTACACTGGTCAAAAAAATTCGGGGATATTGTGAAATAACCTAAGAATGCTGCAATAATGTACAAGAGATAAGTTCTTTCAATCACATATTACTTTACATTATGGTATACCGATGGAAAAAGGACATGATTCATGTGAGCCCCTAAGTGGTGTCCCCATCAATGGAAATTAGATAAAAGAATAGGGTAAACAAACACAGCATTAACACTACAGTAACTGTTGGTCTCGGGTGGAAATGTTCCTTCAGTATGGTGTTTGGTCGCCTTGAACGACCAGCACTGCCGCACACCTGCCATGACATTGAGGCAATTTCTATGTTATACCGCATTTACACATTCGCGAATACGACGAGTCGAATGACGAGGCAAGACTTTCGTCGAAATGTTCGCATTCATACCACAGTATAAAGAATATACAGTATGCGCACTGAATAGCAAAATTATTAAAGTTGAAAAACGGCGCCACCTGACGGCAAGGAAATAAAAGCTGCACTACATGCAATATTTACGTGCATTCACTGATGATTAAAATTCAAGATGCGAGTTCATAAGGACCGATATTTTTCAGCAATTAATTGCAGCAACAATTCTGGGAGTAAACATACTGTATTTTAAAAATTATGAACACAATCCATCTGCTAGTGGCAACTTAAAAGAATTCAATAAATTGCATGTTGTTCATCAACAATTGGAAAACTTATAATATGACTCGAAAGAAGCAGTAGAGAAGGGCCTAAACAATATTAGTGGATTGATCTTAGCATCAACGTTCTAAAGAAATGGGGAGATACTCAGACGTGACCCATAGAATCAATGGGTGATGGTTGAAGTGAAGACAGGCAAGTGGAGTCCTGTGTGATAAGAGGGTCACACAGGAGTGAGAAAGAGCGACATCAATAGAATGCAAGTAACTGAGATGCAAATGCTGCAGTATATGAGTGGGGTATCCAGAGCTGATAGAATAAGGAATGAGTATATTAGAGGTGGCCTGAGGGTGGTGGACATTGTGGTGGTATGGACACATAATAAGAAGAGGGAAGGAGAAGCTTATTAGGTCCGTTTCAGGAATTCAGGTGGTTGGAAGCACCTGAGGCAGGGGGAGACTGAAGCAAACGTGAGAGCAGGGAAGTGTCTGTAGGGATATGGAAGTGTGTGGGGTGAATGGGAACCTGGTGGGAGATAGGCAGGGGTGGAGGACTAGAACCTGCAGAACCGACCCTGCCATAGGTAGGATAAGGGTATGATGATGATGCATGTTCCCTTAGATCATGGGTGTCAAACATGCAGTCCTAGAATCCTAGAGTTACAACCCTCACAATATATGTCATGTAGTCTACATATGCAGTCTGCTACTCAGGTGTAACGAGAGGGAGACAGTTGCCCCCTCATGACAACGCAATGTTACCAATGTGACCCTTGGGGTACCTTGAGTTTGGCATGCCCACCTCAGATACATGACTTTCAAGGGCTACCTAATTTACTGGACATTAAAATAAATACATTTAGGATATCATTAATGAATCATGTTCTTTACCTTTTTAAGAACTCAGTTTTTTTATACCATCAAAGACTTTAACAAAAGGCTTATGTATCCAAATAAATATAAGAGAAATACAAAATATTTGATTGTACAACACATGTGAAAGCGAAAAAAAAAGTATCAAAAAGTTACAAGTTTAAAAGGTTTGAGTATAACTTTAAGTGTTTCACATGTAAGTAAAAATCGTCAAGTTTAAGGAGTTTATAGAAAAATTTCATATTGTCACTTGTTGATATTACTTTGTATACATTAAATTTACTGCACAATGGCATTTTATGTTAGACCGAGTTTTTTTTAATTAAATTTTATGTAATAATAATGCGAACGCCACGAATGGCGAGGCGAACCACGAGGTGAATGACGAATATAGTGTTCACACATTCGTCGAACATGCTCGCCTAGCCACTCGCCTCGTCGTATTCGCGAATGTGTAAATGCGGTATTACACTAATGGGTTGGGGAGTAAGCCAAGCAGTCATAACAGGCCAAACCCTTGAGATATCAATGCCCTCTTGGGGGATACGTGGCCACTCTTCCATAAGAGCAATCTCCAGCACTGGAACAGTTGTGGGAGGTCTGGTCTACCTGCAATGCGCCTCCCCAAAACAACCTACACATGCTCAATAGGATTTAAGTCCGGTGAGCAAGCTGGCCACTGCATACGCACCATACCCTCCAATTCCAGCATCTCGTCCACCAACGCACCTCTGTTAGGACGAGCATTATCGTCCAACAAAGGAAACAAGTCACCTATGACACCAGCATATGGCACGACAAAAGGTCAGAGAATCTCGTCTCTATACCTTATAGCGATCAAATTAACATCTCGGCTAATGTAGAGGTCTGTACGCCAACCAATACTGATGCCTGCAGAGACCATCAATTCACCACCACCATATTTGGCTCTTTTTGGGACAAATGCTAGGTTGTTTCTTGTCCCGCGTTCCCTCCAGATGCGTACACATCGACTGTCACATTCCACGATGAATCAGATAACAGAATCGCTCTCCATTCGGCATGTTGCCACTCATGATGGTCATGTGCCCAGTTTCTGAGATCTCGATGGTATCGTGGAGTTAACCTGGTACACACCATTGGCCTATAGAGGCCGCGTCCATGAAGTCTATTATGGACAGTGCGAGTTGACACCCTGTGTCCTGTTGCTGTTTGAAGAACACTTTGCAGTTGAGTTGCATTCTGCCGCCTATTCCGACGATCTGTTAACAAGAGGTAATAATCATTCCTTGCTGTTGTTTATCTTGGTCGACCTTGTCCTGCCCTTCTGTTAACAGTCCCTGTTGTTTGAAAGCGATTCCACTTTGAGACAACCCAATGGCTTGTGCCACCTATCCTTGTGTCTGTCCAGCTTCCATCCTTCCTATGGTTCTCCAAGACAGCGATTCAGTTAACGGCGCTGAGGAGGCATTGCTGTCATTAATTGGAGTCATCCACTAACTGACAATTGAAATGGAACCAACTACAGCAACACAACTTTGTACCCCCCCGCCACACACACGCTGTTTGATATCAACACTACAGACACTGTCCTGTGGAGTGGTATACAGATTTCGTAATGATATCCAACGTGTTTTGCATTCTATTGGGGTACAAGAAAGTGATTGCATCAAACTCTGTTCCTAAAGGCCCCCACACACGATCACTTTGGTGTGTCAGTTCGGTGTGTGCACATCGATGTGTTCAGTTCGGTGTGTGCACATCGATGTGTTCAGTTCGGTGTGTGCACATCGAAGTGTTCAGTTCGGCGTGTGCACATCGATGTGTTCAGTTCGGTGTGAAGGAATGAATTGCACACACACGATCAGTTTGGTGTGTCACGTACTTATGTTCCTTTTCGTTAAACGTCATGTGACGTCATTTGATTGTCCGCATCAACCAGTAATTCTACCGTTACCATGGTGCAATTTTTGCGCAGAACAAAAAAAAAGTGAACAACTGATGTGAGCAACCCCCCACACACGCTCACTTCAGACTGACGTCAGTCCGAACTGACACACCGATGTGATAAAATTTCTTCACACAGTCAGTTAAAATCTTTGGTGTGAGCAAAAACATTTTTTGCACACACACGTCAGTTTCGTGTGTGTAGGGGCCTTTAAAAACACTGCATTCTTAGGTCATTTCACAATATTCCCTAACTTTTTGACCATCGTACACCACACTAAGTTAATTAGATTAAATTTCCTGTGAGGTCTGTTACACCAAATGTGCAAGACATAATCGCCAAATTGTTTGGATCCTGGGAATTTTTTCCTTCTCCGAGTTATCTTGTTGGCAATTAAACAGAAGAGCCCTGCATGCATTTGTTATAATATTGCAATGATTCCAACAAGATGGTGTTTCAACTTCGGGATAGTAGTTGGATGATGACGGCAGCAGGGAACTGATTTCTGAAATGAAACCATGCAACCATTCCATGGATGTAAGTCTCCTTTCAAACAATTCCCATACTGCTGATCTACTGGAAAATTTCCAATCATAGTTATTTAGAAATATATGGGACAAAAGCTGTTTCTTTGTTGCATTTGAAATGCTAGATTTCCTTAAGTACTGTTCTATTGTTTTGAAATAGGTTTCTTGTTCGCCCTGATAAATTCAACTTTTGTTGCACTGATGCAACGCAGCCCACATCAATATAATGTACACATTGTACACATTCCATTTAGTAAATGAAAATGACTAGCATTTTACCTCAATTTGAATATTTTCTGTATCTTCACTTGGAAATACGTCAATATCCACTATGCCAGTGGCCGGTATGGTGTAATTTTCAGATTTTGCTACATTTCCATAATATCCTTGATAATGCTTAATTGTTAGTGGTTCATCAGCATTAGTTAATGGAGTTCCATCTTGCAATTGTAACTTTACCTAAATTTAAGAAAACAAAACAAGAAACAATCTTACCGATACGTGAACACGTGAAATGATTATTGATTATTCGTAATCATCATACCCTTATCCCGCCTGTGGCAGGGTCGGGTCTGCGGATTCTAGCCCTCTCCTCCCGTCAATCTTCCACCAGGTACCCGTCCACCCCCCCATCCTACCGTATTCTTACAGTCAACCTTGCAACCGTATTCTTCCGGCCACCTCCTCCTCCCCTCTACTCATTACGTGCCCATACCAACTTCACCTATTCCCCTTCTTTTTCGTCGATGTCCACCACCCTCAGGCTACCTCTAATATATTCGTTCCTAATTCTATCAGCTCTTGACACCCCACTCATGTACCACATCATTCGCATCTCAGCTACTTGCATTCCATTGATGTGGTTCTTTCTTAACTGCCCAGCACTCTGGTCTAACCAATGCCCTGTAAGACTTAACTTTCAACTTGATTGGGACCCTCCTATCACGCAGGGTCTCAATCAAGCCTTTAGACGCAATTTGGAAATTGCTAAAGCACCTACCCCAGGAATTTCGTTTAGCTATTTGTGCATTCTTTTCAATTAGCTGTAAGACAATTTATAAAGAACTCCTTTCATCAATCTCTAAAACAAAGGGCTTAAACTCATTTTGGCAGCATATCAACAAAATTCACGCTACCCCACTTTTACCTGCCGGCTGTCGACTTAAGGCAAGGCACAAAATGAGACGCAGGTGACGATGGTGACGCAGGTTGAAGGAGCACATCAAAAAAACTGCTAGCAGGCATTCACAGCACATTGAATCACAGCTTTTGGCAGTTTTCAAAGCAGCCGTGGAGTGGATGGGGACCTGGAGCAGCGGAAGTTCTAGCCCTCCAATCCCATCTATTTCCCACTAGGTCCCCGTCCACCCCACACACGGGCGACCCCCCCTCCCACGTCTGCTTCGGTCTCCCCTGCCCAGGGTGCAATTAAAACACCTGCATTCGTGAAAAGGATCTAACGAGCTCCTCCCCTCTCCTCATTACGTGTCCATACCACCTCAGCCTACCATCCATAATATTTTTCCGCGATGTCCACTACCCCCCAGACTACCTCTAATATACTCTTTCCTAATTCTATCAGCTCTCGGCACCCCACTCATGTACCGCAGCATTTGCATCTCAGCTACTTGCAGTTTCTCTGCTTTGAGTGGCTTCAATAATGTTTTCATTTAGTTTTCTTTGAAAGCCACGCCAACTTCACACAGGAACCTGTGGCATGGGCCCCGAGGTCCGTAGGGTCACGTGGCGCAGGGACTGAGTCACGTCTCGCTGCGACTTAACATGAGCAACTACATACTATCATACGAGTTACAGAAATTTGTGGTGAGTCACCCTGCGTCACCTGCGGAGACTGAGTTTCATTTTGCACTGGGCCTAATTTTGCAACCCTAGGATTGATTATTTACCTTCAACCTATTTTTCTTCAGGGGGCGAGCTTGTACACCTGAGAATTTATCAGATCTATATACAAGTTCCATCGTACACATTCCACGGGGCCACAGCTTTATTTCCATTCAACAAAAGATGCACTGGGGCTTCTCTTTCGCCAAAGCAAGCCAGCCCACCTCGATTCAGTATCAAACTTGCAAACATCGACACAGTAGTTAACCAACGCTATTTCTGCGACACCGAGAGGGATCTTATCCGAAGTTCAGAATGTGCAATAAATCGAAAGGACTAAGTTAATCTGGTAATCTACACTGTTGGCAATGATGAATCCTTCTGTTGGAACCAGTGTGAGTCTTACGTTTGTTCAAAAGGTTCCAGCTCATGGTCCACAGTAAAAAGTTTTTGGTAGAGAACATGATGCACAACAAATTAAAGTACCACTGCTATTTTGATAATTACTTACAGTATATGTATGGCGAAGGCCGGGTTTGAATGTGTTGCTCGACTGACTGATGTCAAGTTTTTCTCTCAAATAATAAATGGGGACTTCAGCTGAATTATTCATAGTACGGCCCGTCAAATCCTCGGTGACAACAGCTAGTACGTCCAAAGTCACTTGGGATTTTAACACATAGTCTTGGAAGTCAAAATCTTTTATTGGTAGACGAATAGTTGCGGTGCCATCGATCTGTTACATTAATATAGACGTTACATTGTTACGCGTGGTTTGTGGCATTACTATTTATAATATGATTGAGACTTACATCTGCTTTCACCACCACTGGTCGCGATGGGCAATAACTTGACCATCGGCGACAGTAACTTTCTGTAGCGTTGACAAGAACCTTGCCCTTGACTGGCTTTCCATATGTGTATCTAGATGTGCAATATAAAAATACTTAGTAAAGCATCTCTCCATCAATACCGTAATTATTCTAATAAACGGCGCACCTTTCAGCTGAAAAAAATAATAAACGGCGCGCCGCTTATTTCAAAACTGTCTGGAAGTGATCGTGAAAGTTAATTTGAATTTTTTTAATGATTAACCTTTTAATGCTACACAGGGGTACTGGTATCATAATCATCACACCCTTATCCTGCCTGTGGCAGGGTTGAGTCCGTGGGTCCATTGAACATGCTATGACTGGGGACACCCCAGTCAGGCGTATGGAACCCGCAGGAATATTGGCTGGTTGTCTGTGGGGGGATGCCGGCCTACCCCACTGTTCCAACACCACATTTTACAACCAAAATATAAATTTTGGCAGGTAAATTATTGTTTTGTCAGTTTTAATATTGCATGGTGTCTGACCTATTGCACAATAACTATAATGCAATAAGGAATCAGGCTGATGCCTGAACAGATGTACTGGTGAACCCCAGGGTTTTTCTTCCTCCTCTGTTCTGTGGGTGACCCTGGCGCAATGCAATTCACAGTATTTTCACATGATAGGTTGAACTTCCTAATAAGTCACCGATGGGTGGTTAACTGCTTTTCATTATTCGAATAAGGATGGATGGGGTACTCCTGTACCCCTGTGTAGCAACTGCGTAAAGTTTAAATGGCCATACGAAGTGCAGGAAATGCCATATGCAGCGTATAAAGAGCAAAAAATGGATTTGCTTTAACCACTGCATTAAAATTGTTAAAGTTGATTATAATGATATTTTTCTGTTTCTGAGCATTGCAAGCAAGCAATCACACTATCCACTATATGGTGTAAACATCAGTGCAATAATTTGTTGGCACGAGCTCTCCAGATAGTTTTTTCAGACACTACTTGCAAACATTTTCGCTACTCATGTAAATGCTTGCACAAATTACCATCGGCAGTACTTGAGCAAGTTGTCTGCTCGCGTAAACTAAGCTTTAGTGCAGATATTGTTGAAAGAAAAGTTTCAAAGAGAAAGTATTCTTTAGCATTTAAATTTTTGGGAATTTCTGAAGCTGAGAATGATGGTAAATTGTCCGGTGGCTAAACCTCTACAGTTATCTAAATCTAGGGTAAGGATTTAAATTTTAATGAACCATTCATTACACTGGTCAGCATGATTTTTGATGTCTTTATGATGTTATCTGATATGATACCAGTGTTTTATGCTGGTTTCAACTATGCAATTAGTTTTCTTCCATCACGTATAGTTTTTCAACAAATCTCCTTTAATGATTTGCTGAAATATGCTACATTTCAAGATTATTGTTTGGTGTCTGAGTTTACAACAGGTAGAAGGCCACATTTCTGGGTTGAATTTGAAGAATAAAGGGCTGTGAAATAAAGTTACCTTGCATGAAGTTGGGAGAAGTCATAGCATTTAGCACCATGGTGAAGTTTTTTGGGCCCAAATAACTCATCTATTCATGCAGGCAGAAATTAATGATTTGGTGAGAGATTTGAACTTATCTAAGGGGCATCTGGAATGGAGGGAGACTTAGTGGGGGATAGGCAGGAGTGGAGAACTAGAACCCATAGACCAGACCCTGCCTCAGGCAGGAGAAGGGTGAGATGATGATGATTAGGGTTTATACAAAAACCGATATTTTATTAAAAAAACCTGTTTTTCGAGTCTTTGTTAACAAATGGGTGTTCAAAACCAGTTTCGAAAACCGACAAACCCTAATGATGATGTTTTGAAGTTATCTAAAAGTGCAGCAGAAGTTCTTGGTTCTTGGTTAAAAATCAAAAAAAAATTTTGACACCATGGAAACTTTTCCTATGGTATCACCATGCAGAAGAAGAGCTACTGCCATTCTTTGCTGAGGAACACTCAATAGTGCTTTGCTGTGGCATTCCTGGCCACATGAAATATTTTGAAATCCAATATGCCGCTTCTGAGTGGAGGCTCTGCATTGACTCCTCCAAAAAGAGTTTAAAGTCAATACTTCTTCATAATGGGATTAAGTAGTTTATTCTGTCCAGCTAAGAGAGTGTTTTGAAAGTGTGAAAAAGGTGCTATTGAAAATTAAAAATGACGAGCACAATTGGCATATATGTGGAGATTTCAAAATGATAGGCATGCATCTTGGTCAGCAAGCAGGCTATATAGAAATGCCATGCTTTTTGTGAGTGGGACAGTAGAGCAACAGATAAGCACTGGGTGAATAAATCATGGCCAAAAAGAAAGCATCTCTTGACAAGGACAAACCATTGATTAAGCTCACAAAGGTATTACTTCCACCTTTACGTATTAAACTCTGATGAAGCAGTTGGTCAAAACATTGCACACAGATGGAACCTGCTTTCAGTATCTTGCAAAGCAGTTTCAAAACATTACAGCAGAAAAAATTAAAGCAAGAATTTTTGTGGGTCCTGAAATTCACAGACCTACAATTTGAGGATTATATGATTAAAACTGAAAAATATGCATGGATTAGATTTAAATCTGTTGTTCAAGGCTTCTTGGAAAACAAGAAGGGCAAAAATTACCAATACTTAGTGGAGACCATGTGGAAAAAAGTAGAAGAAACTTGGATGCAATATAAGTGTTGAATTTCACTTTCTACACTCCCATTTGAAATACTCCCCAAACAACCTTGGAGAATTTAGTGAGGAGAATGGAGAAAGATTTCACCAAGATATTAAAGAGATGGAACAGAGGTACCAGGGATGGTGGAATTTAACATGATGGCGGACTACTGCTGCAACCTCGAACGGGAGTGCAAGAAACTTCCAAAATGTTCAAGGAGGTCAAAGAAAGGGAAGTTTTAAGTAGAATAAAAGTGCTTCAAATCCATTCCTCACCAATCCATTTTCTGTAAGTCCAAGAAATCAGACTAAATATTGTTTTTTAACATTCCTCTTAAAACTATCATAATTTAAGGAGATGCTTTCGTGTAATAATATTTCCAAGAAGTCAAAATTCACCTAAGTTGAAGTAATTATTAGCGATTTGTGAAAAATCTGTTCGTGCCTGAGAAAAGCTAAACCCATATTTGAAATCAGCAGCCACAAACGATTCAGAATCAGTTGAATTCTTGCAATCATCAGAAAATTTTTTTCAAAATGCAGCCCTGTGTTACTTTTCTGAAATTCATTTTGCCAATAAATTCATAATTCCAGAGTGGCGTCAGCGAAAATCAAAATTAATGAAATCAACTTGTCCAGCTAAAAAGTTTCCATTTATGAATTAAAAGAAAATAATAAACGGCGCGCCGTTTATTAGAATAATTACGGTAAATAAATATCTCTTGTGGTGAAATTAAAATCCGAAATGCTTTTTCCACTATGAAATAACAGTTCTAAAATTTGGAATTCTTATTAAATGGTGCATAACGGTATTGATACATGCAAACAACAAAACGCAAAATTTGGATTAGAAATGTAACAAGGAACTTGCTTTTCAGACATTGTGGGCATTCATTCCAATTTGCAGTTTGTCGGACCACTGACGTTCAAAAACTGTAGAAAACTGCTGCAGTATGGTTCAACTGTTAGAGTAAACTCTAGGGCAGGGGTGTCAAGGTGGCGGTCCTAGAAGCCTACAGTTGCGGCCCTCGTCCCCAGATAGTTGGAATGGGGTGTGATTTGCCAAATTTTGATTAAAACTATTGTTAATTAAATACCATTTCGACAATTCTCTTGGTACTTTTAAAAACAAATTTCCAAAATAAAAAAAAAGGTCAACACTGCATAGCCCTCCTAACAACGCACGTTCCGATGTGGCCCTCGGGGTGCCACGAGTTTGATATGCCTGCTCTAGGGTACGTTTCCCGCCAGACATTCATGTTGTTGTATCGACAGTAATTCACCAAAATTCGATATACAACATTTAAAAAACGTTAGTGAATGCTTCTAAACTTTTGAGGCCTTCACATCTCAAATTGACAAACGTTCAAATTCTACTTCATGTTTTTGAGAAATTTCTTCTCATTGATATCGCGAACTGCTAGTCTGGCTAGAGGCTTTTGCAGATAATGGCATCTCCACCAAGGATTCCCTATCCTTCTCACAACGATCACAGCACAGATACGCATTTCGAATGTATGGCAGATCAATGCAAGGGTAAACAACTTGAAGGTGTCTACCAGCTGGGAGAGGACAGTAAACAGGATATCAAGGAAGATAGGCATCACACTTAACCCCCAGCAGGCGAGGAGGGAGCAAAGGGAAGGAATGGGGGTTAGGGCAGTGGTAACAGAGTATGGAAGGAAGGGCGGCTAAGAAAACGCTGAGGGTGTATGGGCACAAGCTTAAGATAGAGAGGGAGGGAATCTGTGACAATACGTGTGAAAACACACAGGCACAGAGAATGGCAAAGATCACAGGCGGAGAGGAGGGCTGTGGATTATGTGAGGATCAAGTGGAGGACGTCAGGTATGTGAAACTGGCATGTCCAGCGCTCGATCTCTGCAGGAGGGGTTGAGGAGCCCCCCTCCCCCCACACTGGAAGAAGTTCTGGGGTGGAGCGGCTGAAATGGGCACAAAAGGCAAAGGTGTTGCTAGGATACTGGTGGAGATTTAGGCATATGGGTCTAGCATGAAAAATCTCACTTGCAAGGTATCCGTCACAAAGCAACTCCTAACCCTTTTCCCGCCTACGTAAGGGTCGGGTACTCATCTTGTCCCTCTGAATGGATATAGGGCGATATATTGGTCATAGTTTTTTCTGTAACCGGTCTGCAGCCGGCCAAAACTGCACCCCTACGCTTATTTATCGTCGGTCTAGTGTTTGTTGGGGAATGCTACCGACGCCAGGCGGGCGAGCTTCTACACCTGAAAATTTTTGTCTCATCTACGTGTTGCATAGGGTTCTTTTACGTGCAAGCGCCATGTTACACCCACACGGGACCTCTGTTTTACTTCTCACCCGAAAGAAGGCACATTCGCGGCCTCTCTCTCTCGCCCGAAAGAAGCCGACCCACCTCGGTCCAGTATCGAACCTAATACTACTGACGCAGGTGCCTAGCGTGCTAACCACTGCGCCTCTGCAGCGGGTTTGCAAGGTATCCGTCATTTTCATATTCACCATTCTAATCAAACAAACAATAGATCATTCACCTGTGAGAACATGCATTCTGTCGACAATGATTGAAATGAACAGCTCTTTGATTTCAAACACACTAATTACCATTTACACTTTGGGCATTTGAGATAAGGTAATGAAAATTGGAGTCCGCAGTTTTGGAAGAGCTAAGTAAGTGCGCTCATGTGTCCCACCTTCAGCTCCCTTCATAAATTCCTAGAATTGTTGGTACATTTCATTGGTACATGTCCAAGGTTTCGGGAGTTAGTCTCAGATTTATAAGCATGGGATGTTTCCTGCAGTTCGCGTGATCTCCGACATCATTACTTACTTTGCATCAACTGATACTACGACTTCGTTATCGCTAAAAACACCAAATGTTGGAGGTCGCACCGTAACTTCAAATTTAGGTAATACTAGAAAATTCAAATGCCATTAGATGCAAAAGAGCACTTAATGTCACTACAACAGTTAATTCTTCATACCGTATTCTGCAACTGTAAATGATTTCGTAGTCTTGTCATCCTGTAAAGATAACAAAATATCAACTTACGAGAAAAAAGTCAGCAAGATTTTCCTCACACCGACGATTTCACATGTGTTGAAATCAGGTTAGATTGCGTATCCAAAAAGCAGTCCTACCCTTAATTCTGTATTAATTGTCCAATCTCCCAAAACAGGTTGGTCTGTCAATTGGAGATCACCGGTAAATATACCTAGAAAACAATTTTGGTGTAGAAAAGAAAACGACACTGAGCAGAAAATTAGGAGAAACTAAAATGCCACTTATCATACCATTCTTTAAAGGCGCATTGTTCCATTGTTTTATGATGTTTTGCTGAGTATCCTGAGAACAAAGAAAACAATCATTTACATTTCCTTCTCAAACACTCGCACGTTTTCAAACAAGTACACTGGTACTTTATGCATACATCTACAATTCACATTCGTTAACAATAACAAATGTTATTATTATAAGATTGTCATACGACTGCGCCTGACAGCTCTTTCAATAGCTACACATTGATCTTCTTCAATATTGGATCTCCTATTTTAAATTTCAAGAATGACGCATTAGTTTTCCATTGTTTCTAAATGGTAATACAGCTCTAACACCCATCCATCACAAGCGGCTGAGTTACGTTGGACATACTAGTTCGCGTGAGATCACCGAAGTTAAGCAACACAACCCAAGTTAGTAACAAATATGCGGCTAGTTTCCCCTTTCCTACCTTCCCGTCACCTGCGAGAAGCCTCCACAGGGTATGGCCCGTTATGGCTGCTTGGCTTACCACCCCATCCATGAGCGTAACATGCAAACTTGTTCTCTCCCAAACTTATAAACAAAAAATTAATCATTTTTACAAAAGAGATAGGCACTATAAAGAAGGATCCTCTAGTATCTCTATCATGCTAATGGAAATTGAGGAAGATACATAAAAAAGTGCAGCACACTCCTATATGGGAGGACTGATAAGGGGTATATGAGAATTGAAAGAGGACACCTGTATGACAACATGAGAGAAAGCTTGGCGTATACAGTAAAGCAAAGTAACTAACCACTACTAACACATATGGAAGGGTAGGGTACCCATTTTACTCTCACAGGGACACAAGGACGATGTATTGGACAGTAATGTTACGCAGCCGGCTGCCTGCGTAACGTTGCATCTGTTATGCATAATTATGGTCGGGGTACTTTTCATTCCTCGTAGGGCGGTTTATAGCGCTAGGAAATTTGCCAATGTTCATATAGAAAGATCGCATGTTCAAATGACACCTGTTACTGCCCAACCGAAGGATAATTCTCTGGGGGTCTGTCTGTCCGTCCGCCCCCCCTCTCTCTCTCCCCTCACTCACCCCCTAAGAAATAATCAAGGCATAAATAATCATCCTTGTGTCCCTTCAGAGGGGCAAGATGGGTACCCGACCCTGCCATAGACGGGTAAAGGGTTAGGGGTTGCTTTTGCCATTGAATGATGAAACAGATGTGATACAAAGCTCATTAAGAAAGATAACTAAAAACTGCTGAAACCAAAACAAAATACATTTCTACATAGACAATCCACGGCTTAACTCGTCGTTTGCATACAATCATAAATTATTAATTACAAACCTTAATATTAACATTCAGCTTGTCGGATTTATATGGTCGCAACTTTGGATCCACAACAAGAATACGGAAATTCACTAAAATTCAAAAAGAATTACATTGCACTGGTGGTTATTAAAAACAACAATAAAAACTACAACAACATCAAATAATAAGTATCTTAATTTTACCTAATTGTCCAGGTTGGTAAATTGCTTTATCGGTTTGAACGAACACTGAAAATAACTTCCCATTGAAGGATAATCGTGAAGTTCGGTCAAACACAATACCCCCTTCTCCTTTAACTCCGATATTGCACTCCCCCCCTTTCCAATCGCCAATCTGAAAGATATTTCATTTTATTAACTGATTATCACATATCGTTGATCCTAAGTATTTTTACCTGTTGTTGGCGTTTTAGGGCCCTTCAACTACAAGGTCATTAGAGCCCTGTCCATAGCATAGCTTTGCAGAATGCACAGACACTACACTAATGCGACGATTTTTGGGTATTAGCAGTACCCATTTTTCCCTAGCGGCTACCCATGTCAGTACTAGCTGGGGTTGCGCTGTTTAACTTCAGTGATCAGACGAGAACTGGTGTATCCAACGCAATTCGGCGCTCCCCGAAAAGAGGAGAGAGAATAGGCAGAGGTGGTATGGACATGTAACGAGAAGAGGGAACGAGGAGCTTGTGGTCGCTGCAGACCCGACTCTGCCGCAGGCGGGACGGGGTATGATGACGATATTGACAAAAGCAATCATGTAAATCGGACCAATGGTCACCTCACAAAATTATAAACGTCATGAAGGTAAACTGAAGGTCACAGCTTTTTCAACCAATAGCTAAACAGGTAAAACTCATAAAAGTTACAAAATGCCTTTCATAATGAATAAATGTTGAAAAGTATTATGGCAAGTAGTTTCAGTATTCCACAACAAACATGAAATCCTTCACCTCCAGCCAACTGTGATTGACAGTTTGCTAACAGCACAGGGCATGATTGTTTAAAGCAAAAAGTGCTTAATCCATCCCAATACCACTGCTGTTTGTTTCTTTCCTCCACACCTGGTAGGGTACACAACTCAGCAGTAATTTTTGGGCCTTACTGGGACCTATCTTGATTGTTTGTTTGTTTGGGTTTTAGGGCCATCGACTACAAAGGTCATTAGGGTCCAGGACGTATCTTGAGATCCATATGTGATACACTAAATGTCAATTCCAAAGTTGCTGGGCATATCAAATGAGACACAAAGAAAAGTCATTGAAATAAGACGAATGGTCATCTCGGGTAACTAACGTATAGTCCACACACCCAAAGAGTGCAGTTGGGAAAAATGGACTGCCCCAAGAATAGGGGAATAAGGTATTGTATTTACAATGCCCATCACAGCTTGACCACACTTGACCAAGCTTTGATGAGCATTGTAAAATTTGAAATGTATAGCGGGGGTTACACGCTCAGTCTGGCATCAGTTCAGTCCATGATCTTGATCTAGAATAGACTGATGCCAAACTGATGGATTGATGGATGACATTACACCATCAGTCAGACTGAGCATCAGTCTCCTCAAAAACCCTGATTGCGCAAAAGAAACGATGGATTGCAATAAGGAAAAAGCTTGTATTGCAATTATAATAGGTTTAGCAACAAGTGGTAAAAGGCAACGTTGGACCAGGGGTGAATCCATATGGGGAGCAATGCAGCAATTACTCCACCCTCAATGCCCTAACTGGCATGAAGCCATTTTTGACAAAGCAAGATACATGCATGAAGAAGATACCTTGCTAGTGAGATTTTTCATGCTAGACCCATAAGCCAAGATCTACACCAGCACCCAGGCAACACCTTTGCCTTTTTCACCCATTCCAGCCGCTCCAACCCAACACCCACCACCCCTGGACCTCTTCCAATGAGGTGGTTCCACAACCCTTCCCTGCAGTGATCCAGCACTGGACATGCCAGTATCGCATGCCTGACCTTCTCCACTTGATCCCCACAGCCCTCCTCTCCACCTATGATGTGACCCAGGTTTTGCCCAAAACAGAAGGGAACCCTCCCACATATTGATTCACATGTATTGCACTCGTATAAGTCTTTCACTGGTTCCAACAGTTGTACAGGTATTGTTGCAGGCAGTGCCGGAATTAGATATTGAGAGGCCCTAGGCTATTTCAATTTTCATGCCTTTTTCAAGCCCGCTAAATGTTGAGACCATAGGCTTCAGTCCCAGAGACTGGGGAGGGGTTAAAACGCATGTGTCTCCATTGCTGTCCAAGCAGTGACTGACACCAGACTGATTAAAGGCGCTCACACGATCAATCTGACGTCAGTCACCCACAGACTGACGAAAATTATCAAAAAATTTAAAAATCCATCAAATCGGTCAGTCATCATGTTACAAAATCACTCTGTCGTCATTCTGACCACAGTCATGGACTGAACTGATGCCAGACTGAGAGTGTAACCCTCGCTTATTGGCAATGGGATAAAGGCCAAAGGAGTGAGGGTCGCCTGGGCATTACATTTAAGGGGGCGGTGGCGAAGGACCCGATTGCCTAGGGCGGTGGTGACGAACCTTTTTTTGAAGACGGGTCACAATGTTAACAACCGAATGTTGGAAAAAAAAAGTTATCCATGGGTCAGGTGCAACACTATTTAATTTTATGAATAAAAATAAATTATTATTAATAGCGAATCAAGTTTATAACGTTTAATAATGAATAAAGGGTCAGGTCTGTGGGTTCTAGCCCTCCACTCCCACCAGGTCTTTATCCACCCCACACACACCCATATTCTTAAAGACAACCAGCTCCCACGTCTGCCTTTGTAAAGGCAGACCTAACCCTTTTCCCGCCTAACGCAGGCTCGGGTACCCATCTTGTCACTCGGAATTGCTCCCTAAATTGACCAGTGTTTTTCCACAGCCAGTTTCCCACCAAAACTGCGATCCCTATGCTTATTTATTGTCAGGTCTACTTTTCGTTTGGGAATTCCACTGACGCGTCCCTGGCGCTCTTTGGCGTCGCAACGCCAGGGAGCGAGCTCCTGCACTTGGAAACGTTATATATACCCAGAGGCGTTCCAACATAGTGTGCCATGTGTGCAATGCACACAGGCATTCTACTTTGCGCTCTACTTGCTACTTAGATCCAGCCCCCTGATCTGCCATAGCCAGGGATAGGATCTGAAAGAGGTCTCTCTCCCAAAAGAGGTCGACCCACCTCAGTCCATTACTGAACCTAGAACTACTGCTGCAGTTACCAAGCGCACTACCTACTGCACCACCGAGGATTTAGAGCGCCAGGGCTCACTGGCACACTGTTGCAACGCCTCTAGGTATATATAACATTTCCTGGTGCAGGATCTCGCTCCCTGGCTTTGCGACGCCAGGTGCGTCAGGGACCAGTGGCGGATCTACATTGGGACTAATAAGACTTAAGCAATGGACCCCCAAGTGTCAACGGGCCCCACAATAATTGAATTGTCTTAAACATTTAATACCTTTTGATAGCACTTATCATATCTTACAAATAGTTAATATTAATAATATAATAATAATGATTATTTATACTATTATTCATTGAATTTTAATCATTGTGACATTATTGAACTTCAATAAGCCCTAAGCCACAAGTAACCTAGATTATTCGTTATTAAACTTTATAAACTTTATTCATTATTAATAATAATTTATTTTTATTCATAAAATTAAATAGTGCTTGCACCTGAACCATGGATAACTTTTTTCCCCAACATTTTGTTTTTAACTTTGTGACCCGTCTTCAAAAAAGGTTCGTCACCACCGCTCTAGCAGTAGCTGCTATAAAAGTTGCTGTTATAATAGTAACTATTATTTGGAACACCCCTACTCTTATAAGAGTTGAACTGCTATAACAGCAACTTTTAGCCACACCTTCAAGTTGAAATTTTTCTACTTTCTTCCAAGTTGCAGTGGATTATGGGTAATTTAAAAATGGCGTCAACTGAAGAACACATTAAATGTGCCTTATCTTCACTGTTATGCAGGGCAGCATGTACACCACTGTTGGGTGACCATTCGTCCCGGATTTTCTGGGACAGTCCCAGAATCAAACTCTGCATCCTACATGGATACACATCCCAGAATTAACAATTTATTTAAAGATTCATCAAAATAAATTTAGTTTCTTAGTTTCTATAGTATTTCCACGTACGGATGGCTAAAGTGGAGTCCTGTGCAACTGCTGGGCCCTAATAAAATTTGAAAGCAAAGCTGCAATGGCTCACAGTGCTGGTCAGTCAAAAATGACTGAAAGGAGAATGCCAGTCGCTGCGATGTGAATGCTGTGCTACATGAGTGGAGAGTCATGAGCCAACAGAATCTGAATCGATTGCATTATTACATGTGATGAGGAGGGGGGGGAGGATTTTATTCGTCCCATTATGGGACTGGGTTGATTGGTGGCACCAGGAGTAGGGGAAGACCAAAATGGAAGTAGGGGAAGGTGGTACAACAGGACATTGAGATGTGGGGTAGAGTTGAGGATAAGAACCCGCAGACCCAACCCTGCCACAGGCAGGATAAAGGTGAGATTATGATGAATACTTTCACCTACAGATTGTATTATTTTTAGAGCATAATCACGTTTCAACAGAAACTGATTGACCCATTCCTTATGTTTGCCTTATATTTGAAGAGCAGCTACACGTTGTATTTTTGTGGGCGCCATTTTAACTTCTATAATAGTTTACAGTTGCATTTAACCGCTTTTGTGCACTAATAGTAGCTTTAGCAGTTGCTCTTAGCACACTGCTATAGCAGCTACTGCTTAGTGGAACAGCACCTTAATGCCTTTATAAGTTGCCCAGGCGTCCCTCACCCCCATGGCCTTTATCCCATTGTCCATACATTTCAAGTTTTACAATGCTCATCAAAGCTTGGTCAAGTGTGGTCAAGCTGCAATGGGCATTGTAAATACATTGGCCCATATGAATAAAGAGAAGTAAATGCTTTTACTGATAGTTTTGCACGTTTGATATGAATAAAGAAGTAAGTTTTTGCTTCTACTTAAAGTAAAAAGTAAAAGTAAATACTTGTCCAAAAGTTAATAATTAATTTTTCTAGTAAATACTTAAAATGGTATGAATAAAAGCAAGTATTTACTGATTAATTTCAGTAAATACTTCAAAGTGAACAAGCTGGTGAGGGAGCAACTTGAAACGACAAGCAATCAATATAGAAGTGAAGAAAAAGGATGTGTGCACTATTCACATGCATGTATTTCTGAAGCTATCATATTTCTTGATGCATGACGGCCCATAGATGGTCTTTACCCATTGCTCTACTGAAATCTTTCGACCATAGGCAGCCAACCTTTTGTGTAAATAGCCTTTCCAGTCATTAGCAACCCAAAACCCATTGTGCTGAACATTCATATATGCCTGTTTCATGCATTTGGTGTCCCACACAACATTAATCTCTTAGGAATTATCTATCATCATCATATCTTTATCCCACCTGTGGCAGGATCGGGTCAGCAGGTTCTAGCCAGAGGCAGATCCAGAGGAGCAATGCAGCAATTGCTCCTCCTCCATGCCTCAATGGGGCACATATTTCATCTGATGCGTTATTCAAATTTGCATCTGATGATGCATTTTCCCACTGCAATCCCCATTTCTATACTGCGAGTCCAACAGTTACTGTCCAATCCAGTGTGCTAAACCAGTGGTTCTCAGAGAACACTAAACTGTGACATTTTACTTCACAGAACACTTACAATTCAACATAAACTTTAAAGCAGGTTGTACCCATTCTACACTTGGCACTTACTACCACTTTCATCATCATCACATCCTTATCCCGCCTGAGGTGGGGTCGGGTCTGTGGGTTCCAATCCTCCACTCCTGCCTATCCACCACTAGGTCCCCCTTCACCCCGCATGCTTCCATGTCCCTTTGCACCACCTGCTCCCACGTCCGCTTTGGTCTTCCTCTACTCCTGGTGCCCCCAATTACCCTCAGTCCCATAATGAGCCTAGTAAGTTCCTCCTCTCTCATCCTCATCACATGCCCATACCACCTCAACCTATTCTCTCTCATCTTTTTGGCGATGTCTCCAACCCCAAACTACCTCTAACATATTGGGAGCGGCGAGTTGCGTTGGACACACCAGTTCTCGTCTGATCACTGAAGTTAAGCAACGCAAGCCCAGTTTGTACTGACATGGGTGGTCGCTCAGGAAAGCTGGGTACTGCTAAACCCAATAACCGTCGCATTAGTGTAGTGTCTGTGCATTAGAACTATGCAGTGGACGGGTCTCTAATGACCTTGTAGCTGACGGGACCTTAAACACCAACAAACAAACAACAATCTAACATATTCGTTCTGGTACTTACTACCACTTTATGTAACTATAAAACGAACTACTACATCATTTGCGTTTGCTGATTGGAATCCAATCCAAAAATTATTTTAAATTGTATCGATTTTCTCCAACACCTTTATTTGTGCATTTAATTTTTTTTTTGCAGAACACGAAGTGGTTTCAAGAAACACGCTTTGAGAACCACTATGCTAAAACCACTGAGATAGGACGCTGTCGGAGAGGCAGCAGAGGTCCTATTACAATTGCTAGCTAGATGTATACCAAGGGATTCTGAATATTAAAAAATATTTGGGGCACACATTTTGAAGTTTTCCCCTCTGATCCACCCTTGGTTCTAGCTCTCCACCCCTGCCTAGCTCCAAACTAGTCCCAAGTTTGTTTTGATTCTCCTCTACCTGATGAAAATGCGTTGCTTTTCGTCTCCATCTGCCATTTTTTTTAAAGCTTTTACTTAGAGTGTATTAGTTTTTACTGCAAAATAAAAGTAAAAGGTTATTCATGCCAGTTTAAGCCTTTACTTTTACTTGTACTTTTTACTTCAAGTAAATGCTTAAACTTATACTTAATACTTTGTAAGACTTTACTTTTTTTATTCATATGGCCCATTGTCTTATTCCCCAATTCTTGGGGCAGTCCATTTTTCCCAACTGCACTCTTTGGGTGCATGGATTATACATGCCAGCTGCAACAGAAGCAATAAGGTCAAAATGGGTAAATGCAATACATTTTGTAACTTCTGAGTTTTTCCTGGTTAGCTATTGTTTGAAAAAGCGGTGACCTTCAGTTGACCTTCATGACTTTTTTATCGTTTTGTGTGGTGACCACTTTCGGACCCCATGGTAGATCACGCGCCGAGTGTCCTCTGTGGGGTAGGCCGGCATCCCCCCACTGCAAGCAGCGCCAACATTCCTGTGGGTTCAAGACGCCCGGCTGGGGTGACTCCAGTCGGAGCATGCTCACAAAGCATAGGGGCAAAACTTAGATTAGGAACGTGGAATGTGGGTACCCTTACAGGGAAAGCAGGGGAGCTAGTAAATACCCTAAAGCAACGAAGGATCCAGGTAGCTTTCCTCCAAGAAACACAGTGGAGAGGAAATAGATCAAGGGCCCTTGGTGAGGGGTATAGGCTTATCTATACTGCCAGTGAAGGGAGGCGGAATGGGGTGGGAATACCATTGGATAGGGAGCTACAGCAAGGTGTAACCCAGGTGAAACGACTCAATAGCAGGCTTCTGTTGGTGACAGTGGTCTGGAGAGGAGTTGTGCTTCACCTCATTAGCGCATATGCCCCCAGGTTGGCCTGGATGAACCCACAAAGGATGGCTTCCGGACAGAGTTTGAGGACTTGGTGCACTCACTGGAGGCTCAGGTAGGGCAATGTCAGGGGAATGAGTGCTTAGTTATTGGGGAGGGACTTTAATGGTCATGTAGGGAAAAATAACCAGGGCTATGAGGAGGTTCATGGGGGATGGGGGTATAGAACAGCTAGCATAGATGGGCTGCGAATCCTTGACACAGCTTGTGCACTTGGCCTTGCATTGGCTAATACATGGTTTAGAAAGAGGGACAAGCACCTAATCACATACCAGTCACCACAAGGGTTCTCACAAATAGATTTCTTCATGGTTAGAGGGCAGCATAGACCAGAGGTCCGTGATTGCTGGGCACTCCCCAGTGAAAATTTTCAAAAAGAATCTGGCCATAGGCTACTAATGTTAGAACTATAGTGCTCGCCACGAAAGTTGACACATTGGTGGGAGGCAAATGATGAGTCCTCTTCGAAAAATAGGGAAAACACTGAAGTTGTACTTGCCATTACTGAATAAAGATTGCCATTTGACCTTTTCCAAACCCCCTAATTTTTGTAGTGAACTTTCCGACCTTCTACCTCCCATGTGTCATCTTTCGTGGCGAGCACTATAGTAGTGAAAGTAGCAGGCAAGGCACACTCTTGGAAAGGAGAGCAGGTTATCAGGTGGTGGAGACTACCCACCAAAATAGATGAATTTATACAAGAAGTGCACAGGCAGGTAGACTGGGATTGGGAAGGGACAGCAGACGCCATGTGGGACAAGGTTGCCCGAAAAATTAGAGCCTGTGGGAAAGCCATCCTGGGGCAGGGCAGAGTGTGAGGCACAGACTTGGCTAATAGGCAAACATGGTGGTGGAATGAGGAGGTAGAAGCAGCCATCAAACAAAAGAAGGCTGCTTTCCACAGGTGGCAGGAGATGAGAGATCAGGAGTCCAAGACTCAGTACAGGAAGGCCAAGACCACTGCTAGGAGAAAGATTGCCCTGGCCAAGCACCAGCAGTATGAGGCTCTCTATGAGCAGTTAGGGACAAAGGAAGGGAAGAGAGAAGTTTTTAAACTGGCCAAGGCTAGAGATAGGGCTGCAAAAGACTTACCCCGAGCCATAACAGTGAAAGATGGCATTGGTAGGGTTCTGCTCACTCCTATGAAGGTAAAGAGGAGGTGGGAGGAGTACTTTCAAAACCTCTTGAATGAAGTGGGGGAGACGAGGACATTGCCACCAATCCTGCCCCAGCAGGGGCAGTGGACTTGGTAACTGAGGAGGAAGTAGCCAGGGCACTTAGGAAGATGAAAGGTCGAAAAGCTGTAGGCCCAGATCGAATACCTGCTCAAGTATGGCAGAGTCTAGGGAGGACAGGTACCAAGTGGCTAGTGAAACTTTTCAATAAGATAGCTAGAGGAGATAGAATGCCATCTGCATGGCATGAGAGTTTGATAGTGCCACTCTACAAGGGTAAAGGGGATGTCCAAGACTGTGGCAACTATAGAGGTATAAAGCTAATGAGCCATTCCATGAAGCTCTGGGAGAGAGTAATGGAACGTTGCCTCTGGGATAAAACTAGTGTCCGTGGAAATCAGTTTGGGTTTATGCCAGGTAGGTCAACAATGGAGCCAATCTTCATCCTGAGGCAGATGATAGAAAAGTATAGGGCAGCAAAGAAGGACCTCCACGCCATCTTTATTGACCTGGAGAATCCAGGATATGTATGATGGCTCCATAGCCAGGGTACGGACACCTTGGGGAAACACCGGGGGCTTTCCAGTGAGAGTAGGGGTGCACCAAGGTTCAGCACTTAGAGATGTTTCATGCTAGACCCATATACAGAGATCTCTACCAGCATCCTAGCAACACCTTTGCCTTTTGCACCCATTCCAGCCACTCCACTGCAACACCCACGACCCCAAAACCTCTTCAAATTTGTCCATTTCCCAGGATCACATGCCTGACATCCCCACGTGATCCCCACATACCATAAAATCTCACGTAGTGACCATGGATTATACATGAAACATAGGGTCATTTAGTGTGGGTTTTATGAGAGGGCGGACTATATACGAGTGCAGATTATAAATGAAACCAAGGGTTCTCAATGAAAACTGATCCTCATTTTCTGAACATTTTATAACACAGTACGTTCTTATTTACAGTGGTGGACAAATGTTAATCACCCACTCAAACAGTGTACAAAAATCGACTTCTTAAAATTGGTCGTTTGCAAATATTCAAAAAAATATCCGTTTATTATGTTTATAACTAACTAGAAAATAAAATTGAATAAGTCTGCATTATTAGGAATAATTCGTAATGTTATTTTAAAAATGCCCTGGACAAATGCTTAGCACCAGTTACATTTTATTAAACTAAATCAGTATTTGATGACCGCTTGGCAGTGACGTTGCATTTAAATAATCAAACGTTGACATCATGAAATTGGGATGGTATTCCATGCTCCTTGGATGGCTGCAAACAATTATTTCTTATTTCAATGTCAATATCTCTCCACAGCATCTCAATTGGGTTTAGATCTGGAGACTGAGCTGGCAATGCATCACTTTAATTTTTCGATCTTTAAACCAATCAGAAACAACCTTACTGGTATATTTAGGATCATTATCCTGCTGGAAGATCCACGTTAAAGGCAAGTTGTGATCAGCATATGGCTCCATTATAGTTGAAATTATATTTTTATAAACAAATCTGTCCACAATGCCAGATATTTCATGAATTGGCCCAGTACCTCTCCTATCTGTACTTAGGATGAAATTCCTCACGATTTCGTTGCCACATATTTGGTAGTGATGGCAGAAATTATAAGTTTAACTTAGAATCATTGGACAACAGCACATTTTTCCATTGCTGATATGTTCAATTTAAATGTTCTTGAGCAAATGCTACAAGAGCTTTTCTGGTTTTTTAAAGATATGAATGGCGCCTTTCGTGCAATTTGTCCAAATAATCAAAACGCATTCAAACGATGTCTATTGTTCTACAAGTCATAGCACACATACACTACCCTATCAAAAGTCATTGGACACCACCACTTTAATAAAAACACTCAAAAATATACATATTTTAGTATCTTGTAGGTCCACCTTTTGCTGCTATCACAGCGTCTACTCTCTGGGGCATACTGACCGCAATGCTTCGATATGTTGCAAAATAATTTATGCCAAGCTGCCATAAATGTCTCTGAACCTTTTGGTCAAAGATGTCGGGCATTCTGCACAAGTGCACAATGGACGTTCCAACACGTCCAACAGATGTTTGATGGGGTTCAGATTGGGACTCTGTGCATGCCAGTCAAGTTCTCAAACCCCCAATTCATCAAACAATGTGCCTACTGCCGTGCTTTATGGCAGGGTGCAGTATCATGCAGAAACAGAAAAGGACCATTGCCAAAGTGCTGCCAGATAGATGGCAGTGCTGCATTGTCCATAATGCCCAGGTAATTCTCTGCATTTAGATGTCCATCACAGAAACGATTGCACCCAACCCATACCATGAGAAGCACTACCACACCATCACTGACCCTCTGCTGAACTTCACCATGGGCACAACACAGCTTGTCAGGTAACGTTCGCCATACTCAAACCCATCCATCTGATTGCCAGATAGTGTAGCTGGACTCATAACTCTATTCAACCACGCACCATTGCAATCTCCTCACTGCATTTGCTGGTGCTGCTGTGATGCTTGTGGGCTGCTGCTCTGCCATAAAAATCCATTGCATGCAGTTCTCTGCAGGCAGTCAGGGTGTTCACAGTTGTTCCCATTGACTCTATGAATGATCTTGTCAGTTCATAGAGCGATGTGTGATGGTTTCCAGTGACCATTTTATGAAGAGCTCTTTGGTCTCTCGCCGACATGATCTTTGGTCTTCCAAGTTCTAGGTGGAACACTTGTGGTGCCTTTCTCTTTCTAGGTCCGGATAACGTTTTGAATGGTCGATTTTGGGATGTTTAGGAGGCTTGACGTCTCCCTAACAGTTTTGTCTGCTAGATGACACCCAACAATTGTACCTCTTTGGAAGTCTGAAAGCTCTTTTCTTTGAATTATTCTTTCAGCATTCACAGAAGTATCAACTCATAATAGTGTACTCTGTTACATAGCACTAGGAGGAATGCCACATTTTCATGCAAATAAGGGTTGTCCCATGACCTTTGATAGGGTAGTGTATTTGTACTCTGAAGTTGTTGTTTGATATCAGTATATGTCAACATCCAGTCATTTTCTATCAGAGGGTGGTTATCCTGGGACGACCTATCCTAGGACAATCATTATAGCACTAACTCATTATAACATTGGACAGCACATAGACAAGCACTTTTGCTACACTTTACAATTTTCGATATATTGTTGAAGCTCAAACCATCATTTTTTAACTGAAATATCAGATTTTGCATTTCTTTCGTCAAATTTTTACATCTACCGATTTTAAACTGCTTGACTGGGTAACACATACGTTACAATATATACATAACTAACCTTCCGTCTACAACGAAACGATTTTCGAAATTCATTACAAGGTGGGGATAATTTTCACCCCAAAGAGACTTTTTGATTTTTAATGCTAAAATATATTCAGAATTAAGAGATTGTCATCTATATTGCATTACACAACATCTATATAAATGCTAAACAGTGAAAATAATTTTAAAACTCACAAATAATTATATAATTGCCAATTAACCTGAGTGACGTCATTAATTTTTTTATGAACAAGCCACAATTGTCATTTTATTATGCAAATAGTCTAACAATATTTAAAAAGAGGTAAACATTTTATATACCAAAACACATGAGTCAATTATTCAATCTTTCATGGAAGTTCAAAAAATCAAACCAGCATTAAAACCCTAAAGCAACTTGGGGCATCGATAATCATCTCAAATTAAACATTTTGAAGTGCATTTTGATAAACACCCATGGGTCTAGGGATAAAGCCGACTATTACTGAGAATAGATGAGAAAGTGGTTTGAAGAGGCATCACTAAAATTTCACATACATCACAGGGTGGGGTCAGGAAAAACCCCATACCTGTCCCATTCCCCAAAAAAATCAAAATAAAATATGATAATTACTTAGGCGACCAGCCAACTTCCCTAGATAGGTAAAGAAAACATCAGAGAACCAGTACTCAAAGGCTGGTTAAGATTTCAGAAAGTTATACATATAGAGACACAATTTTGTAAGTCTGGGGTTTGCCAAAACCCCACCTTGTGGACGGAAGGCTAAGATCCAAAGGTTATTTAATCTGTTTTTGCCTGAAGAGTAAAACTTATGACTGGTGATAAACATTTGTCCAGGGCATTTTTAACATAACATTACAAAATATTCTTAATTATGCAACTTTATTCAATTGTATATTCCAGTTAGTTATAAAAATAATACACAAATGTTTTACAGTATTTGTTTGCATCTTTGCAAACCACCCACATTAAAGAAAAGTAGATTTTTGTAGCATTTCTTAGTCAGTGCTAAACATTTGTCCACCACTGTATATGTTAATGCAATATAAAATCTTTCGCATTTCAATTTCATTGTCAGCACAATCTGACATTTCATGTTCAAATTAGTTTGATCCCACTGTCCCTACAAGTTGCATCACTGGCTACAGTAGGAATTTTAAAGTGCAAACTATAAATGAGTGTGGTCTATATTTGAAACATACCCATCGCTAATGTGGACTATAAACGGGCGCACAATATGTTTGAGATGTCGACTTTACGTGAGATTTTATGGTAATTTACAACCCACTTCTTCACCTGTAATCTTTGCCATCCTGTTTAGTCTCCAATGACCCAGCTTAAGCTTGTTCCTATTCACACCCAGAGTTTGCCTTCCCACCCTTCCCTCTATGCTCTGTCGCCAGTGCCCTAACCTCCATTCCTTAACTTCATCCTGTACTAATCTTTTATTGTTGTTGCTCCCTCCTCGCCCTCCCAAATATGTATGACATCAGTCAGTGAAAGAAATCTCATGTGTCACTCGAGAGGCAGGTTCCATGACCAACAACACTAGCAAGAATAGTGATTCAGCAGACAGCAAAATTATGACGACAGCCACAGGCACTATGAGAAATTGTGCCTATTGTCGTTCTGCAGTAGAAGAGAAATCACACTAGGTTTAAATGTTTCTCTAAATGTCTGTGACGTGGTGTAAGGACATGAAAATCTTACAACCAATAGAAATTCAAAGAGCGAACATTACTATAAAAAAAAGTAATAGCCAATCCAATGAACACAAGAAATGCAGTTGATACCTCTCAACTCCATTTTTTGGTTGTTGTGCTACCCAACAAAAATGGAGAGTTCCTGAGTGACCAATTTAAGTGGCATTTTGTCTGCTCACACACAATTCTCGTTAGTATTCTGCACCACAGAACCAAGCTTTTGGATGCAATAACGAATTATAATACTCACGTTGAGATCTAAAACTTTCGTCTCTCCATTTGCAACCGTTATGTCTCCATTGGCTTCGTCAGTTGTGTTAGAACCTTCTGATTTGCAAGTGACATTAACGTGAACTATCACTGGCTCTGGTGTATTATGAATTGTGACAACTGCTTGATACTGAGTTAATGGTCGAACATTCTTTGGTGCAGTCACTGTGTAAGTGCTAGGATAAAACCAATCCAAGAAGCAAGTGTCAAAGCTGAAAGAATGCAGTATGAAAGTAATAAGAGCAGAATATTTACCGATCAGCAGACACTCTGATGAAAATTACACTGGCCACCAGACATAAAGCCGTCGTAATGGTTTTCATCTTGAGTCTGTAATAATAAAATAAATATATAACAAACACTTGTGTAATAACTAATAATGCATCACACATTCAAATACAAATTCATCCACAAGTCATAGGTGAAAAATATGCTCCAATAAATGCTTTATTTATAAAAAATACTCAGACGAGAGGTTAACATTGGCACAGTGACTAAGAAATTCTAATTTTAAAACGATTACACAAACAAAACGACAAAAAGAAAACGGTGAGGAAGGGAGCTAAAAGCAAGGATGGTGCAATATACAGACTATCAGTATCTGTATGGGAGAAATCAGTGACTACTGGAGAGGATTCTTTCAAAATTGGAGAAGGGTGAAGTAGTTGCCCTTCACAGGAAGACTTTGGCAGCACCTTACGACACAAAGTGGGGCAGGAGACCCTGAAACCTGGACAAATATCAAATATTATTCAACGCATGTTCTAGGTTGCACATTTCTTTTAAGGGCGTTTGGTAGACTTAAGAAAGCAACTCCTAACCCTATTCCCGCCTATGGCAGGGATCTGAGTACCCATCTTGCTCTTCTGAATGTGCACAAGGGTGATATATTGCACACACACACGGATCCAGGATAGGGTTTTTGGGGTTGCAACCTCCCCTATGCACATATAAACTTATATTCACATAATATGTGAGGTTTAGCTCATCCACCCCCCCTTGTATTAGCTCAACCCCCCCTGACGAAAATCCTGGACAGGCCAATGATTGCACAGCATGGTTTTGAAACCAGCTGCATGAACAAAAACTGCAACCCCACTGCCAATGTCATTGTACACCACACAGGACCATGGTTTTACTTCTCATCTGAAGGAAGACACACTTGGGGTTTTCTTCATTTCGGGTGTATAGCATTGGGCACGCCATTTCTTGTCTGATCACTGCAGTTAAGCAACGTTAGTGCACTACATGTAATAAAAATAACACAAAGGATAGCTGTATTTTTAGTTTTAACAGTTTTTATCTAATATTACAATCGCCCCCTGGAGTCGGTGGAGTGCCCCAACAAACAATAGACTGACGATAAATAAGCAGTGGGGTTGCAGTGTTTGTTCTTGCAGCTCGCTGCAAAACAACACTGTGCAATATATCATCCTTGTGCACATTCAGAAGGACAAGATGGGTACTCAGGCCCCTGCCATAGGTGGGAATAGGGTTAGGAATTACTTTATTTTGTCTAACAAATACCCTTAAAAGAAATGCGCAACCTAGAACATTCGTCAAATAATATTTGAATTTTTGCCACTTTTCATGCCCTTGTGTGCAGCATAGTGACTGTGCGGACTCTGCATTAGAACTAAGCAGTCGACGGGGATCTAATGACCATTGTTGTTGAAGGACCTTAAAATACCAACAAATGATTCAATCAATTCGGGCTGGCTAATTGGGACTTTTCACTCATCCTAAAGAAGCCAACCCACCTCGATCCAGTATTGAACCTGGAACCACTGCCGTAGTAAATCAAGCTCACTACCCAATTTAATTGTGATTTATATAAACAAACCTACACATTGGAATAAAAAATCTCTCTAGCACATGGCTGTACGACAAAAAGCAGGAAGCTAGTGAAGTCCACAAGAGAAAATTCAGAAAATGCAAGACCTGGTGATGCAAGATGTAAATTGCTTTAGATAACCTTCTGCATTTTGGAAAGTAGCAAAAAGTAGCAGAAAAATGAAAGTGAAATGTAATTTGGAATGAATATTACAACGAAAAAAGCAAAAATCCAAGCTGGATCTCACTGGATACATTATTAACTAGATGTACAGTATTTCCAAATACAGGCGTGAAATCCCAACATTTCATCTCACCCTTCTTTGAAGCTTGATTAAATAAATTCCGTGCGCTGAAATATTAATTTGGCATGAGTTCAATATAGTTACAAGCCTGAAGATGAAGGTTACATAGAAAAAATTTCCGATTTTTGAAGCTAGATATAGAAATTACGACACTTTTAGGACTTAAAATAAATGCAATCAGAACATGACATCTAAACTGCAAAATAAAGGTTATACAATGTGGCTTGTTATGTTGCACAAAACCAGTGCAGACACCTGTAAATCAGCTAGGGCATGGTTCAGGAGGGTATCCAGGGTCCAGTACAACCACAGATTTTATCTCTTGGACACTTTCATTTTTCGAATTTTGTCCACGTTTTGTGGTCTCCTGCCCCACTGTGTGACGTCTATTCCAGAGCTACTCGCCTGAGGATTCCTAACCATCTGTTATTGTAGCTCCCCAGATGGGTGCACATTGATGGTTGACCCACTCACAGTTCAGCAAGTGAACGGGGTATCAAATAGCATGAAAGAGTCAGCTCCTGGTGTCAATGGTTTCTCGCTCTCCCAGCTACAAGGGTTGGATCCAAAGTTATTTGTGGTGAAACATAACCTGCTGTTGGTGATGGAGATCTTCCCAAGTGTTGGAAGAGATGTAGGACCCATATGATACCAAATGAGGCGATCACAGCAGAGCCAGTAATTGGAGGCCACACACAATTATGAGCATGTTCATACAGGAATTACATAATGTTTTGTTAAGTGTGGCTCAGGCTCTTCTACTTCCACCTCTTTCAATGAGCGTTTTGTTCTTCAGGTGGCGTCTCTACAGTCATTACTTTAAGCCTGGTTCATGGCATGTGACACTAGCGAGACCAGCGCCTAAGCAGTGCTAAGCGAAATTGCGCCTGCTTGGATTCCATGGCAGACGAGAAATCATGCTAAGTGTAAATGTTTCCAAAAATCCCTGTGAGGTCGCACCAACAGAACAAAATATCAACAGCCAATAGAATTTAAAGAGCAAACACCTGTATATGAGAAATACAGTTGACTACCTCTCAACTTGACTTTGTGGTTGATTTCATGATACCCAACCAAAGAAGTGGACCTCCTACATCATCAGTTTATGTGGCATTTTGTCTCCATGCATGCAATTCTTGCTTGTGTTGCATGCCACAGAACCAGGCTTTAGTTAGGAGCGGTATTGCTATTAGTAAAAAGAATGAGGGGCTGTATGATCATTTGGGTGTTTATGCTATGATGGGTACTTTCCAACACACAAACGTGCAAGAAGGTGGCAGGCTGTGAGTACACTAGATTTGGAGGAACAGGTTCAACAGGATACTGAGATGAACCCTAGTACAACCACAAGGCAAGCGGCCCACCAACATGGTGTCAGCCAAAGTATGATTATGTGTATCCTGCAAGGCATGACAATTGGCATTATCCCTATAACCTGCAACAAATGCAAAGATTATCACCAGATGACTTCCCTCTTTGGGAAGGATCTTGCCAATGGGTTTTGCACCACACCATCACAATTATGGGATTCCTGTCTTCAGTTCTATTTACCAACGAAGGAACCTTTACCAGAAATGGCATCATCAATCTGTATAATAGTCATTGTGGGCTACAGAAAATCCTCGGGGAATGGTTGAAGCATCTCATCAGTATAGGTTCACCATCAATGTTTGGCGGGGATTCTTGGCGACCACATACTTGGACCAGTTAGGCTGCCTACAGACGAACGACTGATGACAAACTACAAATTTGTAGGCAAGTCATCACAGACTAACGACTGTTAGTCGTAGTCTATTTTGATGCACAAAGAAACAGTTAGTTTGTCAGCCAGTGTCCGTCAGAAAATGGGACATGCTCCGTCTTTTTTGTCGTGGTTGCATTTCTGTCGTTCGTCTGATTATCCACATTGAAATGCATTGGTTGCATTTCCACTGACAATTTTGTAGTTGACGATTGTCGTTCGTCTGTCTTCAGCCTTATTCTTCCACAATGCCTCAATGGATGAACGTACCTGGACTTCCTCCATCGTACTCTGCCTGGTTTGCTGGAGAATGTGCCTTTGGAAATAAGACAGGTTATGTGGTTTCTGCATGATGGAGAACCAGCAAACTTTCACATTACAGTTTGCCAACATCTCAACAATTTCCGCCCCAAATGTTGGATAGGATGTGGAGGCCCTGTTGCATGGCCTGCCAGATCACCAGACATACCCCCCTGGATTTTTACATCTAGGGGCAGCTAAAAAGCGTTGTGCCTACTGAACCACTTCATGACGTGCAGACCCTTCCACAGTGTTCATCACGCAAGTGATGCTATTCGGACAGAGGAAATCATCATCATCATAGTCTGATCACTGAAGTTAAGCAACGCAAGCCCAGTTAGTACTGACATGGGTGGTCGCTCGGGAAAGCTGGGTACTGCTAATATCCAATAATCGTCGCATTGGTGTAGTGTCTGTGCAGTTGTGGTGGATGATGATGTTCACTATATCCACCACGGTTTGATTGTAGTCTGTTTTAGTATCGGTTATGTAAAACTCCAATTATT